>JARHVA010003567.1:912500-985000 GCA_037957365.1 Torreya grandis
ATGTATAATGTGTTAGACCTTGAAACCTTAGTTATAAGTAGTTAAGATGAAATATTGAAATGGGTAAATTTTTTGAAGTCTAATGTGATGTTATGGCACCTTTAATTCACTGTCCAAAGCTAATGGGACCTTTCCCTTATAAGAAACATGAAATTTGGAATTTCCCCTACAAGTATGTACAACTAATGGGACCTTTCCCCCTATAATAAACATGAAATTTATTTTTTTCATTTTATATCAAAGCAACACATAATAGTTATATAATGTGTATGTGTTTTTTATTGCATTATATAATGTGTATTCATTACATAACACATATGCATTATTTGAATTTAAATTTAAAAGTGAGCCTTTAGGATCATAAATGGCTTGGATTTTCAAACCAAAGGCTTGAGACTATGTATTGATAGCCGAAACTGAGAGTTATAGAAAAAACTAACAAATTTCAACTTCAATCACCAAATATTCTATGGATTTCAACATCAAAATTAGAAAAATTATTACCATTACGATGAGCACGTTGTCCTCTTTTTAAATGCATGATTCTTTATAATTTTTTGGATATTTTAATGGTTCAAACTATATTTATTTCTAGCAACACATTTTTTAGGCTACTACATGCCTCACCCATACATGCCTATTCATGTTTATCTAATTAGTTTTTTGTTGATACAAATGAAAAACAAATTATATGGTAGCAAACAATGCCTAATTCTACAGACATTAAAAAAAATCAAAATTCATTTTTTTTGAGGTAGTTAGGGTGGGCCACACAGATGGCTATCCATTTTTTTGTTAGTTTTCAAGATATACTTAATTGTAAAATTAATAAAAAAAATATTCATCAAAAATTTATAAAAAAAGTTCATAACACACTAGAAGATATTATCTAAATATTCAATAAATGGTTTCTAACAACATTTAATGATGCTCAAAAAATGGTGGGCGACGTAGAATGGTATAATTCAAATTTTTTTATAAAAATTGGATGCCCTCTTCAAATTTTAGATGTTTGGCCTATTTATACTTAGCCAATTTTCAAAAAATTTAAGAAACTAGACTAGAAATTCTATAATTCATGTTTTTATACCATCTTCAAATTTTGAGTGTAGCCATCTCTAATTATCTATAGAATCTCACATTTATAAAATTTCAAAAAAATCATGTCCATGGGTAGAACCTTTTCTGTCACCCAATTTGGTGCACTTACCCAGCCTTAGACACTTGTCTCAACCTAGAATAGTTACATTGATGCTATTGATTGATTTAGACATAGGTGTCTAGAATGGAATACCTATTAAAATTTAATGTGACCACTTGGATGCTTCAGAGTTATGTGTCACCTTCACTTTGATGTAGATTTGGGTCATGGACTATTGCTTCTTGTCAAATAGGAAAACCCTAGTTCTTCATGTTCATATTGGATGTGGGAAAAATGAGTTAGTGGGCACATGATGTTGAGATACCCCAAATACCCCTTTATTAATGAGTTATGCCTACATAACAAATACTCCAAAGAGGGCCTTAGACTTATGTAGTTCTCTCCTACATGTCAGCTTGTGTGTGAACCATACAATGTACGATAATGAAGTACAACAATGACCTATCTTGTAACCTAGAAAATATAGCTCTCGGGATGATATTTTAGTATTTTAGATTTGTATGTGTATTATTCCTATGATTGATATGGAAATAGGAGAAATAGGGATGATTTTCTCACTTGAGTGCTTGATAGAATGATTTTTATAAGCTGTCTTATGATTTGTTATGTGTTTTCTAGGTCTTTTCTAGGTTAGATTCAATGAGGGTTGATATTATATTTATACCAATCTTTTTGGAGAATATATCACATTAAATCACTTAGGCTATCCTTTAGGATATGTTTCATTTATAAAATAGATAACTTCAGGGCACTAGACACTAGTGTTAGGATAGGACACTTGCATTGGTACATGTATTTGACTAGGATATAAGTGTTCAAGCAATTGAAAAATAAGTGTAGATCTAGAACTTCTAGAGATGGAAGATAAACAAGTTTATAACATTCTAGGCAAGATAGTAGGTCTGACTTATCAAAATAACATTGGCCAGATTAAGATATAAGCAATGAGGCACAAAGAAATAATGCATGCAAGCCATTTGATAGTAGGAAAGGTTTATAAGTTGAAGGTACATCCATGATATATATTTTGTAAGTGTACAATACTGAGGTGCTATATAATTTATAAATAGTGTCTACATTTTATCCACATTTAATATAGTAATGAAATTTCTAATTTAAAGGTAAAAGAATGGGTATATGGGTGTGTATAATACATCTTGTCTTTAATTGAGTCTAATTTGAGTGATTTTTTGATGACTAACTTGTAACAAAGAGCATGTTATAGTATATAATTAATGCATTAATATGAAATTAAAAGTAATGAAATCATTGAAATTGAAAGAGAGTAAGGTTTATGAGTACATTTGTGTATCGATGCAACCATCTTGCCTTTTGGTAATTTGATTTGAAATATATATCATTATGAATCACTAAAACTGAGGTTAGGGAAAATATAAATCTATAAAGTGCATAGATATAAAGAGATAGAGAGAGATATTGGATAGAACATTCCCCCAAACTTGGAGAAAAGATGACTTTTCACTTGACAATTAATCTTAGCTTAACTATGCAACCCAATCATAATTAGAACCTTGTGAGTGTGAGTGAACCAAGTTAGTTCATTCTATAAAACTGGTGAGGCTAGATGATACACTCTATTAGAGTAATTAATTTATAAGTGGTAATTATTAACCCTTATTTTACATTGGTAATTAATTAATTAATCAATAATATATTATTTATTACATGAGGTGGAAACCTTATGAAAATAAATAATATTATTAAGGTTATTTATTACTTACCAAGTATTTTAATTAATTGGCTTTATCAGGATGGATTTACCCATTATTTCACCTCCCTTCTTGAATATTATAAATAAGGTCATACCCCTATTGTAAATTCATTCCAGCATGATATATTTTTGGGTGAATAATGTTTTTGTGAAGGCCATTTTATGAAGTGAGATTTAGAAGATTTTATATATTGAGGGAATAGTTTCTACATTGAATAATCACTGTGGTTTTTTCACTTCCATTGGAGGTTTTCCCACCTAGTTATTTGTGTTATGTCTTATTGATATTTGTGTGTACTTTTTAATTATTAATTCACATCTAGATCCTCTATGTTCATATACACTCTAAATTATTTCATGGTACTAGAGCAAAGGTGATGTGTTTATTGATTGGCAAGAGTATTGGAGATCTCCCTGCAAGCTTCTAAAAATCCAAAGTTAAGAAAATAATTTATTTAATCAGCCTTGTACAGCCATAGTATGGCTTTTAAATAATATTATTTCCATTTAATATCTTATATAACCTTACATATCAATTTTTTGAGCAAACAATCTCCATTCATGCATCTAAAATCTCCTTTCAAGCAACCAATATTCATTTTTTGAAGCCAGATTTTAGTTTGGATGCCATTATTGGATGTAGTAAAGCACTTGTATAGTTGGAATAACTTTTAAAAAATATGAAAATTCATTTTTTGGTTGAAAAAAAATCATTTTGAGGACCCTAGTGGCTTAGTTTAAATATTTGAAAATCACTTGACAAATTTTAGAGCCTATAAAGGCTACCTGAAGCTTTTGTGAAAATTTTATCCTCCTTGGGTGCCATTGTACAGCTCGTTTAGCTATTAAAAATATAAAAAATATATATTTTGTCATAAATTTTTTTTTGAAGGTTTGATCTTCTTTTGGCAAGATTTCAAAAAGATTATCAAAATTTCAAGGTGTCTAGTGGCATATATAATTTCCTATGATTTACCAAACTCCCATTGAGCACCGTTATTATTCTTGGAGCATGATATAGGTATGTTTAGTGCCATATAGTTAGTTTTTGAAAATATTTTAAAAATATTTTATTTTTTAAAATCTTCATATGTCCATGTAAGCCGTCTAGGTCACACATTAACAAGTAGTTATTTTTTACAAAAAATTAAAAAAAAAATTTTTGATTTAATTTTAAAATTACATGTATGTGTGTGTGTGTAGTTTTACAAAATCAGATATAACAATGTTCAAATATATATTAGTACATGCATAATCTTAATTGTGCTCTTAAAAGGGTTGGTGGCTTTCTTTTTACTAAAAACTCGTAACTTAGGAGGTCCCAAGTTCAAAACCCCCTAAATATAATATTATTTTACTTGGTAAAGTTAATTTTTCAAATTTAATTATTTTTGCAATCATTTTTTTGATTTACGTGCCAACTTCTCACACGTCTAAAACCCTAGTTGACCTATCAAACTTATTTTGACTTTTAACCTGGTAAATTTTTTAACAAACATAGTCATGTAGCTAGATGATCTCTAAGTTTTGGCATGTTCCGAACACATTGAAGTTACCCATTTTTTGTTTTGAAACCTCATATTAAATTTTTTACATATATTTTAATAATAATTCCTAAGTGGTCATTTTGAGTGTGACTCTTATGACACTTTGATTTATGTAACTATAATTTAATTTTTTGTATTATTTGGCATATAAATTATGTAATTAATTATAGTTGCATGTGTAATTCACTTTATTTTAAGAATTCATTTAAAATAGTTTTTTTTAAGAATTTGTTTACTATCTTGTCTAAAGGGAAGCTATGGCTTTTCCTCATTTTTCCTTAAATAAATCTCAAATTATTAATGGAAATAACTATAATATATATTAAATTTATGTTAAATCTAAATTTATGACCCACAAATTATGAAATATTGTCATCGAGACTGAAAAAGCCCCTTTTAAATGACATGTAACCCCTAAGCTTACTAATGCATTTCAACATAAATTGTAGGATGCTATGGTTATTATCTTATGGAGTGTTAAAGATGAATTCATTTTTCACATTAGTAATCAGGAGTATCCTAGCGATGCTTGGAAAATATTTGAGTCTATGCATGAAGGCACTCATCTTTCAAAGATCATTAAATTAATCTATGAATTATTAGCTACACCTATAAAGGGTGATGAAAAAGATGTTAATTTTCTTACTAAAATTAAAAAAATTAAAGATCAATTAGATGGATGTAATTTTAATTTGATTCAAGATCAATTTATTTATTTTATCATTCAATTAAATATTCATGAAATTTTTTAAAAATTTATTCTAATTTTGAATTATCCCTACCTTTCCACCTTGTATACTCTCTTCATTCAATAAGAACAAGTTATGACAAATTTTGATTCTAAAAAAAATTCCACTCGAGCACTTCTAAAATTAAATAATATTTTTGATAACACTAAAGACCAAAAATCTAACCCTAATTCTGCTAAAGATAAATCCAAGAATAAGAAATTGGGTAATAAGATTCATACACCTAAGTTTAATAGATATTGTAATCTGTGTGGTAAATTGGGTCATAGAAAGAAAATATATTAAAAATGAAAGATAGAAATAACAATCAAACCTCTAAAAATAAAAAAATGAAATAAATCTAATCAAAACAAGTAGAAGAATTAAAACCCTAATAAGAATAATAATCAGGATTCAAATGTTATTACTTTATATGTTGTTTTATGTGCTTCAAATGAAAATGAATGGATTTTAGATACTGGTTCATTTCACCATATGACATGATTATATGATTCTAGAGATATCTCTAAAATAATTTACATAGGAGATAATTCTTTTTTAGAAGAAACTAAACAAGGAAAAGCAAAATTCTCAAATGTTGTTATTAATGATGTTTTCTATGTACCTAAGCTTAAAAAGAATTTTTTATCTTGTTCTCAACTTACAAATGATAATTTCATTATAAAACTACTTAAATATATTTGTTCGACTATAAATAATCTTAGTTACTTGATTTTTGAAGGTGTTCAAAAAAATGGTTTATGTATCCTTTCTCTTTTTTATGCATGTTTTCTTTCATCACATACTAATAATGAATCTCAATTATGGCATGAAAGATTAAGACATGTTAAACTATATAAGTTTACATGATATATTTGAAAATAATATTGTTATTAAACTTTTTCCTATCCCCTCTCATCATAAAACTTGTGAGGTTTGCTTACGTGGTAATCAACATACTAACCCCTTTCACAAGAATCATGATGCAAATTCCTCACATCCTTTAGAATTAATTCATAGTGATGTTGTAGGTCCTTTGGAAGTTACTTCTCTTAATGGGTCATTATATACTATTACATTTATTGATGATTATACTAGAATGATCTAGTCTTATTTTATTAGAAAGAAATCTGATGTTTTTTCTAAGTTTAAATAATTTAAAGATTATGTTGAAAATGCATTTGATTATTCTATTAAAATATTAAGAACTGATAATGGTGGTGAATATATTAGTAAATAGTTTTATTATTTTTGCATTAGTTTTATTATTCAAATTGAACTAAAAAATTCTTATTCCCCTCAGTAAAATGGTATTGATGAAAAGAAAAATTGCACCATTATTAACATAACCATAACAATGTTACATTTTGAAAATGTTCTTCCTAATTCTTATGGGCCAAAGCCATGAAAACTACTATTCATATTCTAAATAATAATATATAATTAATATTTGTATTTTTATACATGAAAAAATATGTATGCTCATAACATTTCATTTGCTTTGATAAAATTATTTTTACTTTAGAGATACTAACTATATTGATAGTGTCTCATCTACATTATATTTGTTAATAAAATGATTTAGTTTGAATTCTAAAAAATATTTATTACAATTATTTTTATATTTATATATTTGTGCTAGATGAGAAAGCAAAGAAAATATTGATCATTTTCAATTCATATGAGTTAGCATAGGAAATAAATTAGATGCATAACATCATTCTAAATTTGACAAAATCATCATGTTTTAGTTGTTGCATTTGGTAAGATTATCATGCTCAGTGAGTTTAGATATTTTGTGTTTCAATTTCTTAGATACTCCCATTTGATTATTTTATCATTTATGATAACATCTTTATATATATATATTTTTAATAAGATATGTTAAGAAATGCAAAGTGTAAATAGATATTATATTATTGGTTCTTCATCATTTACTTTACTAAGCATTTTATTCATATATCTCTAAACTTATTTGTTTCAATCTCATATCTATTTGATTAGATGATGGGATTTTATGCTTAATTTTTTTATATTTGATGTATGAGAGGTTATACCTCAATCTTTTGTTCAAGTATATCAAAATTTAAGAGTTTTTGATAAAACTCAAATGATAAAATGAGTTATTGCTAATAAGATATCTAGTGTTTGGTTAAAATTAGTATCATATTAGTAAATTATTATATGTAAATCACATGACAGTTGGGGATACTCATCTTGTCAATATTAGAGATGTCCAATAATGAATTGCATATAATAATTTATGTTTTTTCACTAACTTTGTAATCAAAGTGGTGAACTTGTTTTCCTAAAATATGACATAATTTTATTGAAATATGTTTTACCATATAAAAACATATGTCATATTTTTATGTTTGTAGTCATCATGATGCTAACCATATTATGCTATCATGAATCTATTTTTAGATATGCATTTAAGTTTTGTGTAGGTGAACAAAAAAAATAATTTAAGCATATTAAATTTCATGTGTATTTTATCCAATAGAAAGTCTTCAATAGTGATATTGATATGTATTTCTATCCTATAGATGAACAAGTAGTAGATATCTTCACAAAACCACTTGGTGCTACCAAGTTTTATCATTTTCATTCAATGTTGGGCTTCTCAAAGTTGCCATTGAGGGGGAGTATGCATGACAATGCCACTTCCTAAAAACAATGTATTTCTTCTCTTTTTCTATACTTCTCATTGTAAAGCATTGTAAATTTTGTGTGGAAGATATGTGATTTAATTAAACTTTATGTGAATGTTTTAATTTTGTACTCTAATACATTAAAATCATAATTTGTAAAAGAATTTCTTATGTTATAAAAGGCTCCAAATATTCTTAGTGATTATTCATGAAAAACTATGAAATGTAATCTCACGATCATGCTAGCTTAAACTTTATTTTGATTATTTTATGGATTATAATTGCTTTTGTTTCAAAAGGTGGTGTTTGGAATGATGAAGGTTTTTAAATCCTTCAATTGTGTACATAGTATAATTCATTTTTTCAATTGACTATGACATTTATCCCCACTTACCATTAAGGGGGAGTGTTAGAACAATTAATGTCTAAGTGGTAATTCTTAACCCTTAGCTTACATTGGTAATTAATTAAATAAATAATAACATATTTTTTATTACACGAGGTGAAAACCTCATGAAAATAAATAACATTGTTATGGTTATTTAATACTTACCAAGTATTTTAATTAATTGACTTTATCAGGATGGATGGACCCATTATTTGACAACAATCACCTCCCTTCTTGAATATTATAAATAGGGTGTTATCTCTATTGTAAATTAATTCCAACTAGATATATTTTTAGGAGAATAAGGATTTTGTGAAGAATTGAGTTTGAGGAGATTTTATGTTTCAGGGGAATAGTTTCAACATTAAATAATCATTATGGTTTTTTACCTCCATTGGAGTTTTTCCCACTTATTTCTCTGTGTTGTGTCTTATTGATCTTTGTGTCAATTTTTGTGTACTATTCACTTATTAATTCACATCTAGGTCCTTTATGATCATATGCACTCTAAATTATTTCACACTCATGAACAACCAATAAACTTGACAATATTGAGTGATTTAATTCAACCATACCAAAAAGTGAAACAACAATTGCAACAGATTGACTCAATAATATCTATAATAGTCCAATCTGGTGGGTGGTGACAATCCTTAAAAGCATTTTAAATATAAAACTAGTTTAATTTTGTAATATTAGGTGTGAATTGCATAGCATATTCACCTTAGATATGCCTCATGCTAAAAATATTTAAAAAATGGTATCAATGTTTATAATCCCATCATAAAGGTGTATCTAAATCATATAACTATGAATTTTGGCTAATTTAAAATTGTGTAAGTGTGAAGAATGTGTTTCCAAAACATACGCCCACTATAATATAAAATTAAAATTAGTTTAAATGTGGAGAACATGTTTTAAAAACATGTCCCCACTATAATCTAAATCTGATAATTGGTGTATGTTCCATTGTGGAGGACATGTTCTTAAAACATGCCCCCACTGTAATTTGGGTGTGTTGTATATTGAATAAGTGTGGAGAACATTTTTATAAATTATTCCCCCTAATAAATTTGAAATTTTAACAAATGCATAAGTCATACCTCTATGAAATGCCCTACTGAGGTGAGGTAAGTAGAAATTGCTAGTTACCTCACCTCAAAAGGATAAGATAACCATGTAAACTATGAATGTACAAATAGGTGCTGATGGTCATGTGTAGACCAGATCTGGTGGTGTCAGGTAGAGTGGCTACTAGCATCGATTAAGAAACTGACATGTGACCAGGTAAGACTGATGTCATGTAATATATAGAGATAACATGTTTAGATATATATGTCTTTGAATCATGTCAAATGTAATCACATCAAGTCTTAATATACATGACATTGATTATGTAAACACACATATATAGTAACAATACAAGCTCAAAAAATAATTAAACACACACACAAGAGCACTCAACAAGTAAATAAAGAGAGAAAGGCCCAATTAGACTAAAAATAAGGGGCATGTTCAAATTTTATAAAATCAAAGGACATTACTAAGCCAAATGTCCAAAAAAGCAAGAATAATATATTTAAATGTAAATATACAAAAATTAATGACATATTAAAATTTTAAAGAGGCAAACAATGAAACCATGGATGCAAACAATGGAGCTTATTCAAATGCCCAAAAAATCAAGTTATAAAAAATAAATATACTCAAATATGTGTCTACATGAAATCATAATCTATCATCGTAAACATAGCACACTAGTCCCTGAATATATGTGTTAGCAAAAAATGTTAATTACATACAAAAATTAATGACATATACATATCCATTACACTATGAAATATAAAAGCATGCATTAAAGGTAATATATAAGCTTAAACATGATAATGTAAAATTACCATATAATGATATAAATTGGATGTATTGTGATCAAAGAGGTGGACACCCAAAACATCCTAGATTTATGAATAGAGGGAAATACAAATGTCTAAAATTGCATATATCATGTATCTATGTATGTCTGAATCATACTAAAAAGGTGTGTGAAACACATGTGTATATAGGAAATACTAATATGCCATTTACCAACATGGAACTGACAAAATATATTCTAAGGAGATAAAATGATATGTAAATGTTGAACATAATTTTGTATTTTTGAAGTTTTTAATTTTTTTTGGTATTTTTGAGATTTATGAAACCTTGAAACCTTAAGTTTAGATCTTTCACATTATTTGGATCATGGTTTTATAAGTGGAAATATTACATGTCATGTTCCTCCTCATGCTTTTTCATGTGTAGTAGAATAACCAATGCTATCATTTGGAATATGGATCAATTTACATTCATGAGAAAAATATAGACCTTGGCAATTTTGTTTAAGGAACATGAAAAATATTGTATCTGCAATATCCTATTTGGTTGTGATATTTAGAATCTATTTTGGAGTGTTATGAGATTTCTCCACATTATTTAGATAATGTATCTACATTTTAACCTTGTATGGTCGATTTAATATGTGAATCCAAGAGGGTTTTATGGAATAACAAGTGTTTACATGTTCATCTACCATTTTTTATTTTCCCTTATCTTAATTTGGTTATGTATCCTTTATAGACAAGTTTAGCTTATATATATTGGGACATGTAGGTTCAAATAGGTTGTGTGAAATATGATCAAGTAGATAAAAATTAAGTTTTCACAATGTTTCATCTGTCATATCATGGGCTAGATCATCATCACTATCATAGTAATCTGAAACATGGCCATCTTGTTTCTCAGTGTTGACTAAAAAAGGAACCTCAAATATTACAGGTACTTGTAATTTTTATATCATTGTCTCCTTTGATATTGGTTCTTATTCTTGAGGTTCATCTATGTGAACTTTAGTGCTTATACCCTTATCTATTTTTAGAGATGATCAAGCCATTATACTTGACTGATCCACCTTATAAGTTTGAATATTATTAAGAGGGGTACATTGTATAGGTGGTACTACCTGAGGAAATCCCCTTTTATTAGAATGTATCATTTTCAGAATGTGAAGGGTTCATCATTAGTAAGCATCATAAATAAAGTCCCATCACATATTAATTTTAGACATTGATGTAAAGTAGATGGGATGGCCTCCATTATGTGTATCCAAGGTCTAACCAAAAGTAAATTATAATCTAATAATTGTGACATTACCTAAAAGGTGGTTGGAACCATTTTTGGCCCTAATGTTACGTCCAAATTTATTTGGCCAATCAGTGGGCTATGTGAACTATTTAATCCCTTGATATATATTACTGATTTTTGTAGAAAGTTGGTGATATTACCCATGGTGGCTAGGAAATTTTTTATACAAATGTTTAATCCAAATCCATTATCAATAAGCACCCTTTGATACCTTATTGTGTATATTTACTTGTATGAACAAAGGTAACTCTTGTTCAATTACTTATTTAGATGGTAATTATTTTGGATAAAAGGTGATTAGTTTTACATTGTTTTTTAGATCTTGTATGACATCGATAAAGTAAGTTGGCTCAATATCACTTGGAAATTAGGTTTCACACAATGCCTCATATAGGATATCTTTGTAGATAGTAGACTAATTTAAAATTTCAAGGATGGAAATCTTAGCATGTGTGTTGCTCGATTAGTCAACAAGGTCATATTCTTTAGATTTTATCAAAAAATTTGGATTAGGAGGCACTTGTTGTATATTGACAGGTGGTGGATTAGGTTGGATACCTTTAATTTTTTTAGTAGTGACAACATGGACTATAGGATGAAATATAAATCATTGGATAATAATGGGTGTTGGATGGTAGATGTAATTTAAAGGATATCTAGGTGGAATAAATGGTTTAGATTATGTTTGTTGGGATCTAGATATTGGCTCTATAATATTACAAAAATAATTATGAAAAGAGATAAGTGTGTGTTTTTTGCTTTAAAACTCTCTCTTTATATTGATGGATATGATTATTTATTTGAATGGTACCTTGGATTAGCATAGGCCAATAGGATATTATTTCCACAATTACAAATTGTAACACAAAATGAGCTACACATGCATCCATATTGAGCATGTGGATAGAAAAGGAGATTTTATTTTTAAGTTTTAAAATCTTGTTAAATAAAAAATAAAAAATTAGAATAGATAACCAAGAAATCCTAAATAAATATCTAGGTTTTACAAATGAAGCATTGGGTTCACCAAATGTTTAAAACTAAAATGTAGATTTGGGGGATCTATGGTTAAAGAGTAGAGATACCCTAGGGCACAAGGATAATAGAATATATCTAAAGTAGGCCAATTATTTACTAAAATCCAATATAAAATATAATGAATTTATTATGGTAAGATGTTAAAGATAGAAAGTAAAACTATGATAGATATTGAAATAATAATGAAAATAAGATAGTTATTTCTAATGCTAGTACAAATCTAGATCTAGAACATGAAAGAAGTGGCATAGATAAAGATTATGGAATAATCACCTAATTATAAAAAATTGACCTCTATATCCTCAAACACTTGCATCAGCCTAGGATAGTTACGTTGATGGTACTATTTTATTTGGATGTAGGTGTCAAGTATAGAATACCTATTGAAACTAGATACAACCCCCTGGAAACTTTCAAGTTTTATGTCACCTTTGCTATGATGCATTAAAATTTGGGTCATGGAATTTCACTCCTTATCAAATAGTAAAACCCTAGTTCTTCATCTTCATATTGGATATGGAAAAAATGGGTTAGTGGGAACATAGTTTAGAACTACCCCAAAGACCCTTATGTTTATGATTTTTGCCTATATAGCCAATACTCTGAAGAGGGTCTAAAACTTATGTATTGATCCCATACATGTTATCTTATGTGTGAACCATGCAATGTGTGATAACTATGTATAACATTGACCTAACTTGAAACTTGCCAAACATAGATCTTGGGTTGCTCATTTAGTACATCAGACCCTTAGATGTGTTGTCCCTATGACTAACATGGAAATAAGATAAAATAAGGAATATTTTTTCACTTGAGTTCTTGACATAATGCTTTTGGTAATTTACTTTGTGAGTTTCTAGTTGTTTTGTTGGATATGGATGAATGAGGGTTGATATTATATTTATACCAATCCCATTGGAGATTATCTCACATTAAAACACTTAGGCCAACCTTTGGAATATGTTTCATTTATAAATTGGATGACATTAGGGCACCAAACACTTACATTGGGATGGGAAACTTGTGTCAATATAGACAACTGACTAGGATGCAAGTGTCTGATAAGTTGAAAAATGGGTGCATTTCAAAAATTGTAGAGATGGAAGATAAACTAGCTTATAACATTATGGGAAAGATAACAGGTTTGAGTACTAAAAATAACATTAGTTAGACTAAGAGGTAAGCAACGAGGCACATAGAGACAATATATGTAATCATTTTGGTAGTGGGAAAGGTTTTGAAGGTGAAGGTACATCTATGATACATATTTACCAAGTATACAAGACTGAGGTGCTATATAGTTTAGAAAGTGTCTATAGTATCAATATCATATAATAACAAGGTAGCATATTCATGTAGCACAGTGGAAAATATTAGTAAATAGGAATACACTTTTAAGATATATAGCTTGACATGATATTTGAGGTTATATATAAATATGACCTATGATAATGTAACCTATAGAATAATATTCTCCTAACAGAGGCATTATCACTAAGTATAAGGTATTCTAACATCTAAGAATCCATGTAGATATGTATGTCCTACATCACACTCATATACCTCACAAAATGCATGTGTATGAAAAATAATATGTTATCTACCAAAATATGTGATAAATAACATATGTAAAGAAGTAAACTAGTAACTCATGTCATGTTCAGGGCCTTTTTTTTGTTTTTGAGAATATTTTTAATGCTTTTGTATTTTTGACATATATATTTTTTGTCTTTTTAACATTTTTTATTTTTTTCCATATTTGAATGGTTTTTTAGTATTTGATTTTTTTTTTTTTTTTGGTATTTTATTGAATTTTTGAACTTGTGCAAGGATAAGTATTCCTAATTTGAAAATATAAGAAAGGGAAACAATCTAAAACATGTGCCCATGCTTAACATGCACTAGATTTGATAACATGGAAATGTGGAGAGAGTGAAAGAAATCCATATGCCCCCTTTTGTATTTTTTTTGAAATAATTTATTCAATATCATATGTGGAGATAATAATTTGCATGCCCCTAGTGGGAAATAATCAGTTTGTGTTTATGTAGTGAGTAGAATTAAATGTATGAAATCATGTAAGATCAAGTGGAAGCCAAAGTATGTGTGGATAGTAAATATGTAAGAATGAGAAAATAGAATGCCATAAAGGATGTATATTGGAATTATTTTTAGAATAGTGTATGTGGATCAGAATCCATGTTTGTTATTTTGGAACAATATATCTTTAGATTTGGGATCACTTGACAGTTGATAGTTCTTTGACACCCTTTAATGGTTCCCCTTTTTGGATTATTATTTTCTTGAGGTCTCTTCTCAAAAACATTTCTTAAGTACTAGCCTCCATCCACTTCTTCCACATGGTAGCCTAATGGTCATCCATTTTGATGAAGCTCACATTTCACTCCAATGGAGTGTTAACTTAACACATGGTGGCCCTATGCTCTTTAAAGCCTTCTCTTTTTGGGTCAGACCTCCAAATAATTCCATTAATCAATGGGCTGATGGATGGGCCCATAGATTAATTTTTGAAAGGATAGATGTGTCCTCAACACATGGCACCCTCACACTCAATTTTGCAAAGAGATTCCTAACTTCTCTTAGAAGAGCATCTGCTCAACAAGTGGTGCCCTTGTGCTTATCTAGGAGTGGTTTTGATCTATCATAATTTGGAGCCACATCATTGGTCAAAGGAAATAAAAGGGTACCCACCATGTTATTACAATGGAGAAAATATGAGCCCTTCCACGTGGTACCATGATGCTCTTTAAAGGAAAAGGTTTGCCTGTTAGAACTTGAGTAACACCATTGGATGAGAGTGTGGGTCCCTCTTTCTATGTAAATGTTTTGAAACACTTTAATTCTAGCCTAGAACTTAATCTATTTATTTTGAGGGGGGGACCAAGGCCATTGAACATAGCATAGTGGGGACAATTTTGAAAGTGAATATGTGGTGCCATTTTTCTTCTCCTAAGCATAGTGGTCATAATAGAACAATATAACCCCACCATATATGGGATCTAGATGATAATTACACTTGTGAAATTGAAACTCTCTTTCAATTTCAATGACATCATCATTATCATGAGTGCTAAAATATCTAAGTGACATCCCTGTGAGAGATTCTCATCTATATATTATAGTCTCATTCCTTTTACAAAGGGGGGATCATCTTGGACCTATTTTCTTTAGCTTTTTCTTGTATTAGATATTTGTACATAGTCATGTTGTAATAGAATAGGAATAGTAACAATTAGGATTCTTCTATTCTACAAACTTAATAGGTGTACATGATGGGTGTGATTGGATTCTTTGTATGTGCCTTTGTGGCCTTCTATATTCTATTATCTACCTAAAATGAGAGAATGTGGTGTTATATGTTATTTTGAGTGGAAAATTGTCTCTATTCACTATTTATTTTCTTCTACTTCTATAATGTGAAACTTTGTTTGTGTTGTAGATCTTAATTCATGCTTTATGCTCCTTTATGGTCTATAATGTTTAAGGATTTATGCTATTTTATGAAAATATAGGCTAATGATTTAAAACTCTTGGTGCATCACCTTAGTTAGTGTTATTTTACTATTACTTGTTTTTATTTCTCTCCATCCCTTTTCATCCCCAAATTAAATGAAGAGTCAACTTATATAATCCTAGAGGTTGTTTTACAGATCGTATTTGGTCCCACATTTGTAAAGCTTCCCATAGGAGGTTGTTAAACCTGAGGTAAGAGTTTTAGGCATCAAAAGTTCTTTCTTTTCTATCACACCTAGTGGGATGGATTTACTAGTCTGAACGATTAGTGGTGTGAGTTTATACACCATAGGCACATAATAAGATCAAAGATTGTGAATAATATGAGTATGCTAATACCACCTTTGGGTGATACCACTCACCAAAGAACCTTGGGGTCCAACGTTGCACAAAAACAATAATAATAACAAATGGTGTATGTAGGCCCACTAAGGAACTTTGTGTCTTGAGATAGTGGCAACCTACTTATCCCTCCAACATCCCCGACTATATGGGACCCCATCCTTGTAAATGTTTTAAATGCACTCCCCAAGTTTTTAAAAGAATATTTCAAGATATTAGCTAAACATCTCCAAGATGTGGTAAATGTGTGCACTATTCACTACGTTAACATGTAGAATGTAGCCTTAAGGCTACTATCAACATATTTCAAAGGGTGGGCTCTTGAATAGTATCAATATTTGCCAACCAACTCAATTATAACCTAAGATAACCTAGGTGATAAATTATTTGAATGATTCAATGAGAAGGCAAATTGATCTTCCCTCTTAAAATAGCTAATAAACATCAAAAGGGCCCTGTAAGAAGCCATGGTTGATTTTAACACCAAGTTCAAAAAACTTGGAAAAGGATCTTGTTAGTGGCTCCACCACCCAAGTTCATGGCTATTATTTTTTCTCTCAATTATCTCAATTCAGACATTGTGATCATGATCCAATCACTTGGAGGCCAAATGCTACCAGATGCATATGACATCATGATAAGGGTCAAGAACAACTTAATCAATGTGAGGAGGCTTCTTCTTTAACCACTAATATTGATGTTCTGTGAGATGTCTATACCCTCCCAATAAGTCCCAAGCACTTTAGGAGCCCCACCTCCCTCTATGTATGTGTACCCACCCACTCAAGTGAGCACATTTGCTTAATATTCTCTATCAATGGAGATTAATGATATGAAAATTATTCTACATAGCTTCTCCGATGAGATAATCAATTTCAAGAGGTAATAGGGTATGTCTTTGAAACCTTATTTCAATAACTACCAAGAAAGGTGACTAACTTACCATCATAATCAATACCAAGAGAGATAAAGGCTAAACTACCAAGTGCCAAATCTCCAAGATCCAACTCATCAGACATCGAGTCATCAGATGTAACTTGTGAATCAAATGGTTGTGGCTCTAGATCCTTTACACATGATGTCACCAAACATGACTAGAGAGCTAGTGTCTAGTTAGAATAACTTGGAAAATGATTCTAAATCATGGTGATTTCATTACAGTGATGCTCATTGGACCCAAAATTATCCAAAGGGAAGCCTACAGTAGAAGGTTTCCAAGCAATGACAATAAGGGAATGCACCTAACTTAGCCTACACATACCAATCCCAAGGGATTAATAATACAGTCTTGATGGCACAAATACAAGGGATGTCCTTGGAACAAGAAGAAAATATAGCCTTAGAACATGCATTGTTCTCCTAGATAGAGGATTAAGATGTGGTATACATAAATGAGGTCCTTGCATATAAAACCCCATAAATACAATCAAACTACTACACTCACTCAAATAAGTGATTAGCTAAAAGCCTCAAAGCTACCATAAAACCCAAATTGACTTTTGAGAAAGACCCATCAACTCAGCCTCTACCCCTAACCTATCCAAGATAGAACAAAATAATAAAAAAAGGCAAAAGACCTTGAGTTCCTACCTTTGAGGTCATATAATGTGGTAGATCAACTGAAGAAGGTTCTAGACAACAATTCTCTCTAGGACATCCTATCCATCCCCAAATAGATTTTTTTTTGAAACAAGCCTTGGGGGAATGAGAAAGGCCCACGTAAGGGAAGTTGAATATAGAGCCATTAATCATAAAGGGGAAAGAAGATATCAAAAATACACAGCCTTAGATGCCCTTTACATAAACCAATACCAAGGAAGGGGTAAGGAAAACAAAACCTACCCCATTACATTTGACATTGATTATAGGGAAGAATTTATTGCATAATTTCATGATTGATTTGGGCATAGTAATGCCCAAACATATAGTTGATGCACTACAATTGGAGTATGAACCCTTGAATAAAGGTGTGATGTAGCTAAATTAGAAAAGGCTCAAACCATAGGGATCATTTAATCTCTCCCCCTCACATTGTAATCCTATCCTAGCATAACTATATCATAAGATATTATAATGATATACATCTTGCCTATTTTTGGGATATGTTTTTCAAGGGATTTCACCACCAAAATTTATAGATACTTGTCATTAGATTGGTCTCATTTGAACATGAGAACAAAGTATGGTTTAATGTTAAAAGTGCCATTTAAATTGTTTCACCTAGAGCACATAGTGGATGAAGTGATGAAAAACATTGAATTAATGCACACCTCCTTCTCAAGAATAGATATGTGCTATGTAGAAATGCTTGAAGGAGAGAAGGTGTCAGACAATAAGATCCTTGAATAAGAGGTTGTTGCCAATGAGTTCATCAAGAATGATACATTTTAAAACTTTGATGACATAAGCCTTAGAACCTATGTGAACCATGATGAGGATCAAGACATTCCAAAAGTCTTAAATAATGAAGGAGATCAAAACAAAAGGCTTAGGGATGAGTTCAAATTTTGGACTCTGCATTTGGATGGTGCAAACTATAAACTAGCTCTAGATCTAGCATCTGACTAACATATCCTTCCAAAAAAGAGACCCATTGATCCTTTCAATTTCAATTTACCTATAAAAATAATAAGGCCAAATATGAGGCCCTAGTCTATGTCCTCAACCTTATTGAGTGAATGGGCATCAAGAAACTAAAGGTATTTAGTGATTCTAAATTAGCAGTGAGGCAAGTGAGAGGGGTAGTGGACATAAAGAATGTGCATTTGAGGTCTTAATTCCACTGCATATGGGATCTAATTAAATATTTCAAATCTTTCAACATTTAGATCATCCCAAGAACCATGAATGTAGAGGCTGATAGGATGTCAATGATAGGCTCCCAATTTGACCTAGTAATGGACTTGTTCACCAATAAATATGTGGTGTAAGTAATCATTAGGCCCGTTATCCCAAACAATAACCAAAACTAATAGGTATTTGAAAGTGATGCTCAAATTACAATGTTCTTCTAGAAATCATGTGAGATTGCTAAACAACTATAGCTAAAAATTAAAGAGGTCTACAAAGATTAAATTATATAGTTGAAGACCAATAAGCTACCAAAGGGCCTCATCACCCTATAAAATATTTTTGACTCTAATGATGTAAAGAATGACAAATGTAAGTTTGTCATGGATAAGGGTGATTACTATGAACTTGATGACAAAGGTGGGAGGAAGCTAAAAATTGGAAAAAAAAGTTCCCCTAAAGGACAAGAAGTGGTTAGTCTCTTTCTATTACAAGTACAAAGGATTCATCACATAGACATATGATGATTTGAAGGGATACGACTACAAGACTATTCAACACACTATAGATTTGGTATAAGGGGCCAAGCTAGTCTGACAAAAAAAAGGCTGGTAAACCCAAATATTGAGTCCCTCATGGCCCAAAAGATTAGGAAACTAATTGAATCAAAGATTATATATCTAATTAAGCATTCAACTTGGGTATCCAATCTAGTTCCCATGTGGAAGAAGAGTAGAGAAATATGGTTATGCATGGATTTCCAAGACCTAAATAAGGCATCCTTGAAGGACCATTACCTCCTTCCCTAATGGACTAGATATTCTAGATGGTAGTAGATGTAGAGATGTTTTCCTTGATAGATGGTTTCTCTAGGTATAACCAAGTATGGGCAAATGAAGAAGACCAACACAAGACCACCTTCACTACAAAGTGGGGAACCTTTGCATATGTGAAGATGACTTTCAACCTTTCTAATGTTGATGAAACATTCTAATGAGAAATGGATGTAATCTTTAAGGGGATAATTAACAAGATCATCCTTATCTGCCTAGATGACGTCACTATGTTTTCTAAGAAGGAGGATCACTTCAACCATCTAGATAAGGTCTTCCAAAGATGTCAAGAAATTAGAGTTTCTTTAAACCCCAAATATTGTCTTTAGAGTCCCACAAAGAAAACTATTTGGGTATGTGGTATCCAAGGAAGGGATAATTATTGATCTAGAAAGGATAAGGTCCATTAGGGACTTGGATTTTCTAGTAAATAAAAAAGGTTCTAGTCTTTCCTCAAAAATATTAATTTCATTCGTTAGGTTCATATCAAACTTTGTAGGATTGGTTAGGCCAATCACCCTAATGTTGAAGAAAGACTAGGCCTTCAAATGGAGACTCAAAGGAAGAGTATCATTTGATGAAATCAAAGATGCCATATCCATATAACCTATAATAGTTAACCTCAACTTTTGCAAGGACTTCATTATGTACATTTATGGAAGTGAACATATACTAGCCACCTTACTAACTCAAAAGGAAGAAAAAGGAAGGAATGAAAACCCAACTGCATTTTACTCAAAGAAACTACATGGATATGAGGTTAAATACAAATTTGTGGAGAAAAAATCCTTCACCATTGTCAAGGGCCTTAAGAAGTTTAGGCACCTCATGGTAGGCAATAAGGTAATGGTGTATGTAGCCCACTCTAACATCCAAAAGTACGTCATGAAGGGAGAAATTATAGAGAAAAGGGCCAAATAGATCACAAAGATCTTAGAATATGATATAGAGGTCAAGACAACAATGGTAATCAAAGGAAAAGGAATTTATGAGTATTTATCTCAATGCATAAATGATTGATAAAGGAACAAGACACACTAAAAACAACCTTGCTAAACTAATTCAAAGCTGATGGATCTTGGGTTGTTGAATAGATCCATTTTAAGCAAATTGGCTAGTATCCTAATGGTCTCCCCATACATAAAAGGTGTTTTTATAGACTATAAGGGTCTAGTTATACAATAGTCCAAGGGGTCCTTTTTAAGAGGAACTTTGATAGAGATATATTTTGATATGTTGATAAACCCCAAGCAGAGAAGATCCTCAAAGACATGCACTTCACTCCCCTAGGCAACCACTTCTCATGTAAGACCACCATGACAAAAATCATATGCATAGGGTATTACTATCCAACCATATTCAATAATTATCATCAATTAGTTAAAAAGTGCTAGAAGTGCTAGTTCTTCACAGGAAAGAGGAATTTTTTTTCCATGCCTCTCAACTTGATTGTGACCAATGAGCCCTTTAGACTGTAGAGCAAGGACTTCATCAAAATGTTCAATCCCATCTCTAGTGCTAGCCACAGATGGATATTAATGGCCATCAACTAATTCACCTAATGGACTGAAGCAATCCCACTAAGAGAAGTGATTGAAAATGTGATTCTAAAATTCTTAGAAGATTTTATGCCAAGGTTAGGCCCACCAAAAACAATAATTTTTGACAACATAAAATCCTTCTATGGGTCTAAAATTATTGAATTCACATTCTGAAATGTTATATTCCTAAAGGTTTCATCTAATTACTACTCGTAAGTGAATGGTTTGGAGTCTACAAATAAAAATAAGATCAAAATAATCAAAAATATGTGTAATGACAAGTAGAGGGAGTGGTACTCACACATGAAAATGGTCCTATAGGTAGACTACATCACCCCCAAACAAATTTTGAAGACTTCCACATATGAATTTGTATATGGGAAAGAAGCGATTATGCTTGTATCATTAGAAATCCCTACATTACAAGTTTTAAAGGCTATTTAAATAAAATAAAATAGAGCAATTGAGGTTTATCTTACCAAATTACTCAACCTCTAGGAAGTAAGGTAGTAGGCAAGTGATGTGAAGATCATTTGAAAGCAAGCAGTTAAGTGATGGTTTGACAAAAAGTCATCACACCTTGGATTTAATCTTGGAGATTTAGTTCTCAAATATGATTAGTGAGCCATGAATCGAGGACAACATGAGAAGTTTGATTCTCTTTAGAGAGGACCTTTTTTCATCATCAATTATAGGAAAGGAAATGCTTTCAAGCTAGAAGACAAAGAAGGTAATACATTGGAGATCCCCATCAATGGGATCAACCTGAAGCATTATAACTAACTTACCCACCGCCCCCCTTATACTTAATTACTTTTTCCCCTTTCCCTTTACTTTGTTTCTTTTCCTTATTGTCATTTCCCCTTGGCATTGTTTCCTTTCCTTTGTTGCTTCCTTTTTCAACTAAGTGTCATTGACATAAGTGGTTGGTCTAGTCACAACACATATTCTCCCTAATCCTCCTAAATATTCAAAAACATTCTCTAAAAGATGGTTATCTACCTGCCTTGCCTACCATTAATGTTAGATACTCTATTATGCATGACTCCCCATAATTATCACCTTAAATCTCTTACGAGTGGCTCCTTGATTGTGTGTGTCATCCTTATCATTTATGAGGGCACCCATTTTTAAATTCTCCATGATAAGCATGCCTAGTGGAATTAGTTTATAAATATCTCCACCTCACTCAATCTAAAATCTTAACACTTTGATATTTTTGAGAGATTTGAGAAATTGATAAGAATAGAAAAGAGATGAGACTATAGTTACAAGTAGTGAATTAGAGAACTATTAATCTAGACTTTTAGTAGAAACATAAAGTGATTTTAGAGCAAATTCCTCAATAATGGAGGCTTCTACATCTTCACTAGGAAGTGAGAAGCACCCTTTAAAATAGAGAGCTCTTGGGTTGAGTAGTAGGGGAGACCTCCCCCAAGCATGTTCTGAGTAAGGCCTACACTTTGATGAGCTTGAAATATGGCTCATTATTAACATAATATTTCCCTTAATCCATCTCTTGAAGGATATTATCTTATGAAAATATTAGATTCTTAGATAGTTATTACATAAAAAATAGATATTTGTCTTGTTTATATTAAACCAAAGACTAAACCTTTACTTTGTCATTAATGTCTAATACATAACATGTTTTAGTGATCTTTGGTGTGAAGAATGCTTAGGAAAAAGACACAGGCTTGTTTTTACAAAACTCTGCAGGCTTATTTCTATAGACTTTATAGGATTGTTTCTATAGACTCTGCAGGCTTGTTTCTATGAACTCTGTAGGCTTGTTTCTACGGACTCTGTAGGCTTGTTTCTATGAACTCCATAAGCTTATTTCTATGGACTCTGCAGGCTTGTTTCTACAAACTCTACAAGCTTGTTTCTATGGACTTTGTAGGATAAATTCTGAGAATTTTGTAAGGAAAAAGCCACAAATGAGAAGCTGGAAGCCAAATAGGATAAGAAAGAACCATTCCAGCTGGAATCAAATAAGGGAAATAACCACCTACTATTTTGAAGGACTTTCTTTTGATAAACTTGTATGTAATCATATTTTAGGACTATTATAGGATAGGATATTTATTTCATCAAAATAATTGGATCTCTTAGAAATCTAATCTCCTATCTTTGGATGAAGGGATTGACCAAGGAGTCCTATTCTTTTTCATCCTATTTTGAGTTGATTGTATTAGTATAAAGTGTAAGAGTTTCGGCTATGAATATATAGAAGATATAGAGAAAATATAGAATCAAGAATTAGATATTATAAAATCTTACAAGTTTCATCCATATTGTAATCATTTAATTTCTATGAATTAATACTTCAATTTCTATAATTGATTAATCTTTGTTCCTAAGTTTGAGAGGAGCAAGGGCCCACTCTCCTTGGAACCAAGAAATGTGTATGGTATTTATGTTCTATTTTATTAATTCATTGTTATAATTGATTAAAATCTTATTACTATTTGCATTTATTTATAAAAACATCAAAACAAATTCATAGTTTAGAAAGAGCATTTTCTTATTTCATTTCTATTCTACACAAAGTCTGTTTCCTTTTACAGTAGAAGAGTGAAGCAAATTTCCTTTCGTAAGTAGGAGTGTGAATTTACTTTCCCTACAAACGTAAAATAGAAGTGTAATCTTTTACTTTCAGCAAAAGAATGGATTGATTTGATTTCTTTATTTTTTTTAACAAAAGCATGAATCACATACTTTAGGACACATTCCTTTCTTTAGTCAAAGTTAGAATAAGAACAATAAACACCTCCATAAGCAACCTTCTAGATCTACCATCCCATACCTTACTATAGATAGCTTTGGACACTAGCCCTAGTTGATAAGACATCAATTGAATATTGATTAAATGAGGAGATAGATGACACTCATCATTTTGGCACTATTGTTAGGGAACAAGAGGTGTTAGTAAGGTAATAATTATTGGTCTAGAGTGAAAAAAAAATTCCCAAAATGGTTAATAAATTGATGTACCATCCTAGAAATTCTAAAGGATGATTTATTTCAAAGTTTCCACCAAGGACAAAAGCAGACACTCCTTCAACATATCGAAGTAGTGAACTAGAAGATACAAGTGAAACCTTTTTTTAAGAATCTTTTAAAACTGGGATAGAAACTAAGCCATTGCCACATGCAAGCCCCATAGGACAAATTCTTCAAGATCAATCTCTTGTAGGAAGACATTATTTAGAACTTTCCAGAGACTTAAAAGAAGCATTTCAAAGATCCATAGCTGAATAAAATTTTGAGAACTTGGAACAACCCATAACTAAGACAAAAAACATTCAGTGGGAAGATCATCCCAGCTTTGAAATATCATCAGAAAAAGAAATGGCTCTCCAATAAAATCAACAATTCGTACAACCAGGAAGGAATTTTTTTTCTATTATTGAAGATCCTAATGATCAAACCCCCATGAAAAATATTTCACCAGCTAATATGTCAAATTTTTGGGATGATCTACAGAAGATCCTGATCAATTCCTATTTGAGTTTAAGGTGCTATGTCAAACCTATGATTACATAATTGATAGCCAAAAA
Source organism: Torreya grandis (assembly GCA_037957365.1). Taxonomy (NCBI): domain Eukaryota; kingdom Viridiplantae; phylum Streptophyta; class Pinopsida; order Cupressales; family Taxaceae; genus Torreya; species Torreya grandis. The sequence continues at coordinate 937,533 of JARHVA010003567.1, forward strand.
AAAACTATTTCCCTCTACACTTAAAGATGCAGCTATGAGATGGTTCATGGGTTTACCTAGAAATTCTATTAGAACATGGGATGACATGGAAACACAATTCTTGAACAAATACCAAGATTACTGTGAAGTGCGAGAAATAAAAGAGGATTTCTTCAAAATCAAATAGAATGAGGATGAATCTTTAGAGGATTATTTGGATAGATTCATGTTCACTCATAAAAGAAGTAATTATCCACTCACTAAAGATGTTTAGAAATTGGTTTTCTTGAAATTATTAGATGAAGACACTAGAGATGCCTTAAATCTGATGGGTGGAAGAGATATAAATACGTTGGCTTTTGATTAGATTTCTAAGCTTTGTACCAATTACTCTCAAATGAAACCTAGAACTAGGAAAGGGAAGTTGGGGAAATATAATGAAGTGGGTAAATTAATGGAATAATTTTCTAATCTAAAGATAGATATCTTGGTTACACTAAATAGTAATTTGGATGGCCTTCAAGCTAAAGCAAATGCAATAGAACCTTTAGCAATATAATGTCTTAAGTGCAGACAAAAACATGCCCTTAGAGACTGCCCCTAGATAGAACCAATGTTTCATTATGCGGGATCTATGATGCAATAGATCATGATACCAAATATTTCACCCTTCTGCATGTTTTAAAGAATCAAATGAAAATACAAGTCTAATCCACTAAAGAAGTAAAGTATATTTAGAGACAAAACTTTGCCTCATAAAACCAGGCTCAAGGATAGTTTAATGTAAGAAATCTAGTTAATCTATGGATGGTACCATGGAATGTTTCAGTTCCTTCACCATTTTGGAATCAACCTCAAATTTCATCAATTCAAAATCCATGGACAGGACAAGATTAGATGCCAACACCTACATATATGGTGCCATAACCATATCAAAAATGGGTACCATAACAACAATGGATGCCATAGCCATATCAACAATGGAATCAGCAGTGGAACCCACAGTCACAATTCACCCAACCAAGAAGACCACTTCAACATCAAACCATTATGCCACCCCCAGTTATTCAACAATAAGGATAAATCAATCAGCCCTCAATACTTGCACAACCAATAGTAAATCCAAAAATAAACAACTAGCACCTATTTATGTTAATGAATAGGAAGAAACAATCAATGTCAGAGCTATTAAGTGTTTAGAAATATATTTGAGATTAGGGAAAACTTTACAAAAACCTCCAGTTCTCATTTTTGATATACTTGAGGAAAATGAAAAGACAAAATCATCTCAATTAAGCACTAGAGAAGCTGAAATCAAAATGAGCTCTGAAGTAAACAAAGGAAACACTGTTACACCAGTAGTTCCTTTTCCTAAAATATTAAGAGAAACTAATATTAAATCAGACTCAAACTTGGTCCATGAGTTGCAAAAGATTAATATTGAGGTACCCCTTCTACAAGCTATTAGGGATATAATTGAATTAAATAAGATCATCAAAAACCTTTGTATTAAGACATTTGGGAGGAAAGTAAAATATCCTAGAACCATTCATGTTGATTGGAAAAGTTGTTGATTTATTAGAAGGAAACCTATTAGTTCCAAAATATGTAGATCTGGGAAGCCTAGTGATCATAGTTATAATCAGAGGAAAAGAAATTCCTAACATCTTAGTAGATTTGGGAGTAGCAATCAATGTCATGATAACTGATACTCTCCATGCATTATCTCTTATGAAAATGCAACTGACAACTACCATTATTCAAATGGTGGACCAATCAGTAATGAAACTAGAGGGGACTATAGAAAATGTTGAAGTGCTAATAGAATCTTGGGAATATCTAGTAGATTTCATGGTCTTACAACCCAAAAAAAATAATTTAGGATATCCTATAATCCTAGGTAGACTGTGGTTGGCTACTATAAAAGCATTGATTGATTGTAGGTCAGGAGACATGACCATTTCTAATGGGTTAAAATACAAATGTATTTCCGTGTATCCTCCTATAAAACCATCAACAAATTGCATACAAGAACTTTGGGTGGATGAATTAGATAACACATTAAACAACATTTCCTCTTTAGCCATGATCACAGTTAAAAAACACTTGGAAGAATTTAATGGAGACATATACCCAGAATCTATAGACTCTGCCAGTCTAGAAACTATGGACTTTGCTAGTCCAAAAACTACAGACTCTGCCAGTCTGAAAGCTATGGACTCAGCTAGTTTAGAAAGATTAGACTACCTTAGTTCAAGATTCTTGGGTCAAATAGAATATTCTAAAACCTTCACTTCTAATTCTATTACTTTTTCATCATATAATCATAGATTGATTCAAGAAAGTGTGTGGAAATTGGTAGAACAATAGTAAAATCATTTCTTAGAAGCATTTCATTATTCCTTAGCAAGACATATTCCTTCTAGAAAAAAGTTTATTGATAATGTAACTATGTTTCATAAGCTAATTCCTCATCCATGTCCTCTAAACTCATTAATTAGTGAGTTTAACCAAATAGAATCCAAGTTCCTAGGTATAAAACCAATCATGGTATTACCTGGAAAGATTTTGAACATCAATAGCTGGTTAACAAATGAAGAAGAAGATCAACTCTTTGAAGTATTAGAAATACATACCAAGTCTTTTGATTGGGATTATTCTGACATGAAAGAAATTCACCCTAGTATATGCACTCATCAAATTTACATAGAATCTATCAAACCGGTTAGACAATCACAAAGAAGAATAAACCTAACATTAAAGGAAATAATCAAAATAGAAATCCAAAAGTTGATGGAAGTTGAGTTTATTTACCCCATCTCAGATAGCCAGTGGGTGTCACCTCTAGTAATTGTGCCCAAGAAAAATAGAAATTTAAGAGTATGTATAGATTATAGAGAACTAAACAAAGCAACATCAAGAGATTGCTTTCCTTTACCTTTCATTGATCAAGTTCTTGATAACTTGGTAGGAAAGAAATATTTTTCTTTCCTCGATGGGTTTAGTGGATATAACCAGATAATGGTAGCAATTGAATATCAAGATAAAATCATGTTTACCTACCCTTGGGGAACTTTTGCTTATTGAGTACTTCCATTTGGACTCTATAATGCTCCAACAACCTTCCAAAGAGTAATTCTGACAATATTCTCTGACCTTACAAATGATTGTGTTGAGGTATATATAGATGATTTCACTATTTATGGTGAAACTTATGAAGAAGCTCTTAACAACTTGGAAAGAGTACTGATCAGATATGAGGAACATCAATTATCATTGAGCCATGAGAAATGTTTGTTAATGATGGATGAAGGAATAGTCTTGGGATACCATATTTCTGCAAAAGGCATTCAAGTAGATTCAAAGAAAGTTGAAATAATCTCCAATTTACCCATTCCATAAACAAAAATTGAATTTAAGAGTTTTTTGGGACATGCTGGTTACTACAAATGCTTCATAGATAAGTTTAGATAAATAGTTGCCCCTATGTTTGCCTTGCTTACAAAAGATAATACATTCAAATGGAGTGATAGTTGCTAGCAGGCCTTTGAGATCATTAAAGCTAAACTTATTACTACTCTAGTATTGAGAATATTATATTAGACTATGCCATTCCATATATACATAGATGCTTCCAATGCAACACTAGGAGTAATTCTTGGACAAAAGGATGAAGAGGGTCACATGTATGCTATATATTATATTAGAAAAAATGTGACACCTGTTGAAAAAAATCACAACAAAACTAAGAGAGAATTCTTAGTTATAATTTATGTAATTAACAAATTCAAACACTACATAATAGGCTACAAGGTATTTGTCTATATAGACCATTCAACTATTAGATATCTTACCAGCAAACCAATTGTGGGAAGTAGAATTATTAGATGGCTATTGATCTTATAAGAATTTGATGTTACTATTATAGACAAACTAGGGAAGTCTAATGTGGGTGCTGATTTCTTGTCAAGAATGAACACTACAAGTGAAGAAGAACCAGTGGAAGATGACTTTCCAGATGAACAATTATTTGTTATTTCAGCACAATCTCTGTGGTTTGATGATATAGCCAATTACCTCACCATAGGGAAGTTTCTTATGCTCTTTTCACAAAAATAAAAGAAATGTTAAATTAAATAAAGTTCTTATTTTAAATGGATTAATGGAATATTATTTAAACTTGGACCTGATCATGTGTTTTGTAGGTGTGTGACAAATGGTGAAGCTTATGATATCATCAAAGCTTGTCATAATGAACTAGGAGGAGTTAATTACTCAACTCAAAGAACCATACATACAAATCTTGGGATTAGGATATTATTGGCCTCATCTTCATCAGTAAGTAAAATGATATGTCAAACACTATGATGCTTGTCAGTGAATTGGGTAGCCTACTCTTTCAATAGAGATGCCTCTGCACCCTCATCCTCAATTGGTTTTAGAACCATTTGAGACATGGGTAATTGATTTTATTGGTATAATGGATCCTCCTTCTAGAGGAAAAGAATATCTTCTAGTATGTATAGACTACATGACCAAGTGGGTAGAAGTGGAAGTATTAACTTATGCAAGAGAGGAGATGGTAGCTGATTTCTTATATTTCAAAATCATGCAAAGATTCGGTGCTCCAAAGAGAGATAGTCTCAGATCAAGGACCATAGTTCATGTCAAACATGATAAAGCATTTTATGTAAGTGTATCAAACTCAGCATTAAAAAAACATCTCCATACCATCCACAGGCAAATGGACAAGTTGAATTCACCAACAAAGAATTAGAAACCATTTTAACCAAGGTTGTTAATTCCAGTAGAAAGAATTAGGAAGATAAGGTACCAAAAGTTGTTTGGGCCTATAATGATACTTGGAAAACAATAAATGGATTTTTACCTTATGAATTGGTTTATGGTAAGAAGCCTTTATTCTCTATTGAATTTGAATTATAAACTTTGAAAATAACTGTAGAAGTAGGAATTGAACTAGAAGAAATACAAAAAGAAAGACTCCTATAGCTTAATCAACTTGATGAAATGAGGATGGAAGCACTACAAAGAATTGAAATAGTACAACATCAAAGAAAATTTTGGCATGATGCACAAATCAAGCAATGGAAGTTTCAAAAAGGAGATTGGGCAATGTTGTTTGATTCTAAATTTCAACAGTTCAAAGGAAAACTACAAACAAGATGGTTGGGACCTTATGAGATTGAAAAGGTCTATGAAAATAGTTATGTTAAGCTGATACCTATTGATGATAGTAGAAGAATATTGTTAGTCAATGGACATAGATTGAAGCTCTATCAAAAACCTCTAAATAAAGATGAATTTATTCAAAAAATAAAGGATCAAGTAGCTATTATAGAAAGCTCTACTTCCTCCAGTGAACATGCTCCTTGATAATACTACCAAAAAATAAAAATAAATCATCAATAGTGAAAATCCTTCTAGGGACGTTATTGACAATGCATGCCTAGAAAACCAACTTGCTGGCTAGCTATGCATTGCAAAAAAAAAATTATAAGAAAATATCATAATGACATTATGATTGGTCATCTCCAAGTAATAAAATAGTCCATGCCAACCTATTTGTGCATGACACATGGCGAGTAAAGGATAACGTCTAAGGTTAAAGTAAGTAAGACATAGATTTTATTTATCTATGTTTAGTTAACTAATTATCTTTGATTTGATTAAGACACTATTCTCTAGAGATGACCCAAATTTGAATCTTCAAAAATGGAATGACACATGCCATAATGAAAAAGTATGCAACTAAGCTACCAAAGGTGTATGGATAAGTGTGCAGCTTTGATATCATCAATTGAGTCATCAAGTATCATAATGATGGGATGTCATAAAAAAGGGTTTTAAATGAAATAATGAATCACTGTCACCATAAATATGACATGTCATAATTTCACATAACTTGTATTGATGAGACAAAATGGTTGGCATACTCCATAGAAACATGTGGTGCCTAACTATATCGAATCATCAATACCAAACTATAGACTCATGCAGATGTAACATTTCAAATGAACCATTTTATTTCTATAAACTTTGACAGAAGTTGGTCTACCAATCCTTAATGACTCTTGCCTATCGAATTCAAAAAATATTGGTTTACACCTTAATTGGAGTTAAAGGAATTGATCTAACTATAACTCCACATAGAAATGGGACAGAAGACAAGATCAAAGCTGAAAGATCTAGTAAAGTTTCATAAAGATAGCTTTTGTAAAAGTGTTTAGAGCTAATGGCTAGATACCTTTCATTGAAAATTTCTAGGGTTTCGATGAAACAATGGTAAGTGAATTCATTACCAATCTCACCCCTAAATTTTCAATTGTGAAAGACATTGTTATTCCTCTTAAAACTCAAATTATAAGCTAAATTATACAATTTCTAGAAGAGGGAATGAGAGCTATAGGTAGAGTTTCATTTAGTGATTTAATTAGTCAGTTTAATGATTATGAAGAGACCAAAACTTCATGTCTATTAGATTCCAAGGGAAAATAAAAAGGGATTAAAAGAAATTCACTTCCTAAACTTTGAAAATCTATAGCCAAGTGGGTACTCAAATATATCATTTGTAAAGGGCAACACAATATTTTAGGGGGAGATGCCATGAAAATGTTAATCCATCTTAAGCATAGGAGACAAAACCCTTAGTACAAAATTAACCTCCCATCCTTCTTATATGGCGCTCTGCAAGTTATGTCTACAACCCCTAATGTTGCTCTTAGGCACCATGGCCTTATTCAACTTATTATCTAGCATCATTTCCTTCAGCAAGGTCAAGAGGTCTGGGAGGAATTTAAAAATAGTATAGCACAAGAAATTCTAGATTTTTATACATAAGAAACCCTAAATTCATCACAAGAATGCTAATCTCCACCTGCTATATCAGATGAGAAAACAACACCAAGGCAGAAATCATAGACTATAGTCCTAATAGAAAATCCTCCTTCTTCTTTAAGAAAAATCATGAGTCTCAAAACCCTAAAGTTTTAAGGTCCCACAAGAACCTCATGAGTCTATTGTACAACTAGTTCCCTTGTTAGGAAGAATAAAATTGAGATGGAAGGTTTCTATAGAAATTGAGAAGACCAAGGGTTTGGTAGTTGAGAAGGAAAACCAACCAAGTGTAGCTCAAAGAGTAACTAAAAGAAGGAGAAGGCTCATTCTAATAGAAGAAGATGAATAAGAAGCTGCATATATTTTAGATAGTCTTAAAATGGTTTCTCCTGTCCCCATACATCAAAATATTCTTGCACCTACAGATATTGAATAAATTCCTTTTGAAAGGAACTCTCTAATTATAATGGAGGAGCCAAATCCAGAGGAAGAGCCACACATGGTAGAGGAATTAAGTATGGTACGACAACCACCTATTCCAATTGAAACTATAATAGATAAAAGGAAAACTATATGTACTAATGAGAAAGGTGAATCATCTAATCTAAATGATCCTATTATGCAGTTAACTTTGCAGATTTCTCAAGCTCAAGCTCTTAAACAACAATAGACAACTGACATTGCTAACTTGATCATTCAATGGCAAAACAAGAATCATCTCAACTCATCTTTGGTGCAAAAATTAGATACAATGTCTGTTGATCATGCAATAGAAATTCATAGATTAAAGGAAATAATAAAAGAACATGAAGTTGAATAGATAGATCTTTATATATATACAAAAAGTCTGAAGAAGGAAAATAAGAGATTGTAGAATTTGGTAAACTCTTCCAAAGCACCTACTGTTGCACCTTCTCCTACTCAGGTATTTGTTGACCATGGCTGTCAAACAAGTGATCCAAGTATTCCTCCCTTGCAAATACTGTATAAAATAGAAGAAGAATAATCTATACTTAAACAGAAAATCAAAGATGCAACTTCTTCAAACAAACTCTTGGAAAATGAAAAGAAAGAATTAAAAGTTAAAGTCCAAAAGTTAGAAGAAATTTTTTAGGATGCATGCAAATTAGGGGAAACTCTTTTGGCATGTAGGAATCCTTATCCTACATACAATTTGTTTTTATTTGAATAATTTTATAGATGGCAGCTTCTGCATATCTCCTATCATCTTCCTTACAAAATTTTGTAGCCAACAACATTTTTAGAAATTTTCTATAGTGTTGAACCTGATCAACAGGATTTGCTTTGTGAATTCTGTTTGCATGGCTTGATTCTAGGAGATCATGAGCATAATAATTTTCTGATAAATATTCATGTAGGAGAATTTCAATTGAGAACATTAAATTCTACCTTCAAAAATCAAATAACATGGAAAGGCACATTTGAGGACTATACAAATCATGCTAAGACTACAGGATTATGTGTCAAACCAGCCTTTCCTATCCTAGATTGATCAAATAGAATTTTAACCATGCTTTGTTAAATGATGAAGTTAAAAATCATTATTTACATGCTCTATATGATTGTGCTATTTCTTTTGATTTGTTTTCAAGACAGAGTTTTGATTCAGTAGTAGCTACAAGTGTAAATAGATGGGACCAGCTTTTAATGCCTCTTAAAAGGCACGAGGTCATGTCCTTAAATAACTTAAGATGGAGTATGAGGAGAGCATCCTTTATTATATAAATTTTAATAGAAGTAATAAACTCTAGGGGAGAATAGAAATGGATTGGTATGAGAAATAGACCCCCTTTGCTGATCATACCTATTCTAGGATGGCAGAGTTGGTCTCCACAATTAGAGGAACAATTCAGTATATAGAAACAAATGATTCAACAAAATCATGGATTTACAAGAAATTTAGATAGACATAACATATGAATTTAATGAATATGACTTGAGTCAGAGTATGGAAAGAAAATCCAGAGTTATGAACACCAATAAATGTTTGCAATGGGACTTGCAAAAGGTAAAGCTTGGGGGAGATGATGAGCTCATAATATGGCTAATTATTGACATAATATTTCCCTCAATCCATCTCTCAAAGGATATTATCTCATGCAAATCTTATATTCTTAGATAGTTATTACATGGAAAATAGATATTTGTCTTGTTTATATTAAACCAAAGACTAAAACTTTACTTTGTCATTAATGTCTAATACATAACATGTTTTAGTGATCATTGGTGTGAAGAATGCTCAAGAAAAAGACACAAGCTTATTTTTATGGACTCTGCAGGCTTATTTCTACAGGCTCTACAGGCTTATTTCTACAGACTCTGTAGGCTTGTTTCTATGGACTTTGTAGGCTTATTTCTACAGACTTTGTAGGCTTGTTTCTAAAGACTCTACATGCTTATTTCTATGGACTCTATAGGTTTGTTTCTATGGACTTTGTAGGCTTATTTTTATGGACTCTATAAGATCAATTCCAAGAATTATGTAAGGACAAAGCCACAAACGAGAAGATGGAGGCTAGATAGGATAAGAAAGAACCATTCCAGTTGGAATCAAATAAGGGAAATAACTACCTACTATTTTGAAGGACTTGCTTTTGATAAACTTGTATGTAATCAGATTTTAGGACTTTTATAGGATAGTATATTTATTTCATTGAAATAATTGGATCTCTTAGAAATCCAATCTCCTATCTTTGGATGAAGGGACTGACCAATGAGTCCTATTCTTTTACATCCTATTTTGAGTTGATTTTATTAGTATAAAGTGTAATACTTTAGACTATGAATATATAGAATATATAGAGAAAATAGAGAATCAAAAATCAGATATTATAAAAGCTTACAGGTTTCAGCCAGATTGTAATCATTTCATTTCTATGAATTAATACTTTAGTTTCCATCACTGATTAATATTTGTTCCTGAGTTTGAGAGGAGTAGGGGCCCACTCTCCTTGGAACCAGGAACTATGTATGGTATTTATGTTCTATTTTATTAATTTATTGTTATAATTAATTAGAATCTTGTTATTGTTTGCATTTATTTATAAAAACATCAAAACAAATTCATAGTTTAGAAAGAGCATTTTCTTATTTCATTTCTCTTCTATGAAAAGTGTGTTTTCTTTTACAGCAGAAGAGTGAAGCAAATTTCCTTTCATAAGTAGGAGTGTGAATTTACTTTCCCTACAAATGTAAAATAGGAGTGTAATCTTTTACTTCCAAAAAAAGAGTGGATTGATTTAATTTCTTTCTTTTTTTAGCAAAATCATGAATCATGTAGTTTACGACACATTCCTTTCTTTAGTCAAAGTTAGAATAGGAACAAAAAACACCCCCATAAGTAGCCTTCTACATCTACCATCCTATATCTTATTGCAGATAGCTTTGGACACCAGCCCTAATTGATAAGACATCAATTAAATATTGATTAAGTGAGGAGATAGATGACACTCATCACACTTTATCCCCTACTCAAGTAAAAGAGAAAATTTCAAATACCAAGAAGGCACCCAAGGGACTATATAAGGAATAGACATTGGTGACCAACTTCACAGATGAAATTTTTGATCCATAGTTAGACATGAACCCCAAAACTTTAAGGGAGGGTGACCCCACGCTTGAATGCTTGATAGGGTTAGTAATAAGCAATATAACTCATTAAAATTTAGGATATGGGAGTCCATGTTGGCATAATATATGATTCCCTATGTGCACCCATACCCAAAAATCATCACCCTCTGCATAGAAAGATATGATGCTAACACTAGCATGACTACTGGCAATGCTCATTTAAGGGTAAAAATTGGTGAAAATAGCATCAAGGAGATGCTCCAGCTCCCAAATGACCCCAAATATATTATCTATAACATAGAAAGCCTCTAGAGTGTCTAGGACTTACAAGTCTAGGAGAAGGTACACTTCATTGGCATTCTCCTCAAAAGTGAGGTCAATGAGATGCCTCCTCTAGCTATACCCCTGATGACCATCCTTATACAACACTTGAAGGAGAATATTTCCATGTTGGCCTTCATCTTAGGGATGGATGTCGATGACAATATCAATAAATTTCAATAGGGGGTACTCTTCCTCATGACCTTAGGTGTTCAAAATGGACTTTTTTGAAGCCATCACCACCACCATGAGGGATGAGTTGGAGAGTTTTTTGATAATGGCTACATTTTGGTAACCATACTTTCTCTTACATCTCATTCTATACCAACATTCTTAGTACTTCTCTTTCTACTTGAATATCATCACCTTCAACATAAAAATCTTCCCCAATGTGGTGGCCTTAGTCACCATATGGGCTCACATCCTATATATCATCAAAGACTATAATGAGTTCTTGGATAGATCTTTATGATTTTAATTCTCATTGACCTGATGCCAATAGCCCATTACCTTTGAGATGATGGATTGGTAGTGGGATTATCTTGAAGGTAGCAAAGTCCTAGTTAACTAGTTTTAGGGAGCCTACTTTTCATTCATCCAAATACATGGATTTGAAAAAGAGCCTTTCCAACTCCCCCAATTTCTAGCAAATAGGACCCTAACACTAGATCTAGATCATTAGCTCGATGTGGTAGACTCCATCTATGGGGTGGGGAAGAAAACTAAATGTGTATATGATGTCACTTTCACATGATATGGCATCACAGTGTTAAAAAGGCATCAAGAATGCCTACTCATGTCTAAGATAGTAGAATTCAACTTTGATTTGATAAATGATAGATGAAACTATGACTAAATAAGATACATATCTTCCTTCAAACATAGCCAATGCTCCTTAGAACCAAACCTAACCTTACCTAGAGTAGAGGAGGTCACCCATGGAAGACTTTCCTCAAGATTATGTGGACCTATATCAGATCTTGATGGACATCCTCAAACCATGGAATTGTTTCTATGACAAGGTCTAGGCATATGACCTAACCAATAAATTGTCAAAGGGGATGAAAAAGAAGCTCACCCAATCGAATTAGAGTGAGGAAAAAATAGTGGCCTTCACAAAATATAGGTATGAAATCAATAAGCCACACTTTGGTTTGGATGATGAAGATAGAGATGAGACCTTTGAGAAGTTTTGGAATGAGTTTCATCCAGAGGAGGGCATAGAGAAAGAATAATCCACTCCTAAAATTATGATAGGAGAAGAAGGAGAAGAAGAAGATACTCTTAGGGAAGAGACAGAGGATATGCCTCCATAGAAGAAAGCAATAGTGGAAGTCCAAAATCCTTAGACATGGCCACTACCCTTTTTCCCATACCCCACAACCTTGCAGTAGTAACAATCTCTTTTTGGGTACCTTATGGCTAGGTTATCTTAGTTTAAGCTAATCAAAGTACCCATTTTTATACCTCTAATAGCACCCATATAAAATAAAATATACTTATTAGATCTTATTATCTCCATCACCACATCCTTTTCCACTTCCCTATCTCCCTCTATAGTCTTACCCTTAATTAAAACACTCTAAACAACCCAACCAAGTACAAAATTAGCCCTACTTTCCCATTCTTCTATGCAATCCATCATTGATCTCTCCCAACTTTCTTCCATGATATTGATATCCTCCTACATTCCTTTCCTCACCCCCCCCCCCCACCTTCATCATCTACCTCATCTTCCCTCATAATTTAATCACAATTCACCCCACCCTATGGGCTCCCACCTTTCTCCCCTTACACCCTCATCATTCATTCACTTGCCTCCATGGGAATAGGGTCTACTACTTCATATCATCAATTCACTATTCTATTTGTGTTACCATAGGGAATCCCCTTAGCAATGGAAATCATTCAATCACTAGATTAGTACTAGTAGTAGGTGGATGTAACAAGGGTAGCTTGAGAGGCCTAAATGGAAATAAAGAGGGAGAAGTAGGCCAATGCCTCTACCAAGACTCACATGTGGTTATTTTATGACCCCACACAATAATCCCTCATGATTTCTCATCTGATCACCCAAGTAGTCAAGCCCCAAGGACATATGCAACTATGGGACTACACTCTACAATCTATCAGCCTCAACTTTAGTTAGGTCAGACCTAATGATAGGGTCAAGCTTATGGAAGAAACACAAAATTCCATGACCAAAAACAATCTCAAGGTAGTCTGACAACTAGAAAAGACCAAATTGGAGATTGAAAAGGTGAAGGCTATAGCTGACCACCTTAGTGTAGAGGCTAAGGCCAAATATGTGAAGATGAATAAGGAAAAAATCAACCTCTAGAGCTGCATCTCAAATCAAATATTCCATGTAGAATCCAATTTGTGGATAACCACCAAAACCAATCTATAATAAAAATAAAATTATCTAGCTCAGATCTACCAGAAGCGCTTTATTTTTATTGGTCATTTCAATAGTTGTAGTAGAAGATACAATATGAATCCTTGGTGAAGGACCAAGAGATTGAGAAGCTGAAGAATGACCTTGATGATTAGCCATAGGCCATTGAAATCCTTCCCATGATCTAATAGATATAAAAATCCTATAGGGAGAGGATCAAGGGTGAAACTACTAACTTGAAGCCAATGCTCACTTTTATCATAGAATCATAGAGACTGATCTCTCAAGTGAGTGCATTTGTTGACATGGTGATCACCTTCATATCCCTTAAGGTCTCAGATTCATAGAGCCTAATCCAAAATATATAATCACGTCAGAGGAAATGCTACAAGAAATAGGGGTGACCAATAAAAGGCAAGCAATGGCCAAGGTTAATGAGCTTCTTAGCTACAACAAGGTAACAAATAAATGTAAGGCATTCCTTGATGCCTTAGAATAGGTGCTCTGAGATAGTGGGCACACATTAAGTAGTTAGTCCAATTGGGACTCACCTCCCCTTTATTTTTAGATAATAACATCCTTCCATAGGACCAAATCAAGGCACTTCTAGAGTATAAGTAGAATGATCATACCGTATTTATGATTCTTAGTCAGTCACCTAATGTCTCCAAGGTGGAGAAGATTTTGTAACCTATTACCCAGTTAGATTTATAAATTATAGTTGTTTTCCAAGGCATGGGAAATATCTCCTCCAAGGAGATGATAGATCTAGATAGATCATTTAAGGCTCTCAATAAGAAGACCCAACCTAAAGAGGAAGAATGGGTGCCCTTATATGTGGCCCTTCAAAAATTGTAAGTTTTTTAACCTTCCTCCCATTTTTGTGATTATACTTCGACTGGTCTGAGTATCATAGTTTTGGGTTCTCTCATTTGTATGTGGATTCACATGTGAGTCACTAAAAACTATGGATTAAAAATGACATTTGTTATTTTGGAGTAGTTCATCTTTGGCTTCAGGCTCACTTGGTAGTTGATAGTTCCTTGTCACCCTATGATAGTTCCCCTTTTTGGCTCGTTATTTTCTCAAGGCCTCTTAACAAAAAAATCCCAAATACTAGCCTCCATCCACTTCTTCCATGTGGTAGCCTAATGCTCATTTGGCTTGATGAATCTCTCATTTCACTTTGATGGAGTGCTAACTTGACACATGACAACCTTGTGCTATTTAAAACCTTTTCCTTTTGGTTCAAACCTCCAAGTGGCACCATTGGTCAAAAAGATAGTGGATGGGACCATGAAACAATTTTTAAAAGGATAGATGTATCCTCAACACATGGCACCCTCATGCTAAATTTTATAAAGGGATGCCAAACTTCCCATAGAAGAGTATCTTCTTGATATGTGGTGCCCCTATACTTATCTAAGAGTGGTTTTGATCTATCAAACTTTGGAGTCACGTCATTGGTGGAAGGAAATAAAAGGGGACCCACCATGTTGTTATAATGGAGAAGAGATGAGCCCTTCTACATGACACCATGATGCTCTTCAAAGGCAAAGGTTTGCCTATTAGAACTTGAGTAACACCATTGGACAATAGTGTGGGTCCCTCTATTGAAGCAAAGTTGTTAAAACACTTTAATCCTATCCTAGAGTGCAATCTAATGAATGTGGGGCGATCAAGGCTATTGAATGCAACATAGTGGGGACAACTCTGAAAGTGAATACATGATGTTATTTCACTTCTCCTAAGCATAGTGGTCAAAAAGTAACAATACAACCCCACCATATCTGGGATCTAAATGATAAATTCACTTATGAAATCATGACTCTCTTTTAATTATAATGACATCATCATGAGCATGAGTGTTGGAATATCTAGGTGTCATCCCCATGAGAGGCTATCTTGCCTATATATTATAGGCTCATTCTTTTTTAAAAGGGGGGATCATATTGGATCTACTATCTTTAGATTTTGATGGTATTAGATATATGTACATATTTGTATTTTAATAGACTAGAAATAGTAACAATTAGGATTTTTCTATGTTGTAACCTTAAAAGGTGAACCTCATGGGTGTGATTAGATGCTTTGTATGTGCCTTTGTGTCCTTATATATTATTTTCTCCACCTAAAATAAAGAAGATGTGGTGTTCTATGTTATTTTTAGTGGAATATTATCTCTATTCACTATTTATATTCTTCTACTTCTATAGTGTGAAACTCTATTTGCATTGTGGATCTTAATTCATGCTTTATGCTCCTTTATGGTCTATAATGTTTAAGGATTTATGCTATTTTATGAAAATATAGGTTAATGCTTTAAATATCTCAGTGCATCACCTTAGTGTTATTTTATTTTTTTTTGTTTTTATTTCTCTTTATCCTTTTTCATCCCTAAATTAAATGAAGAGCTAGATTCTAAAATCTTGGATGTTGCTTTATAGACTGCATTCAGTCTCACATCTATAAAGCTGCCCATAGGAGGTTGTTAAACCTAAGGTGAGAGTTTTAGGCATCAATAGTGTCACATATGTTTGGATCAAGATACATGATAAAAAGGAAAGGGCAAAATAAAACAAATCCAAGGGATAGAATAATGGATCATATTATACATATGTACATGTGTACACCAAGATATAAGAATAGAGTGAATGTGTAGATATGAGAAAACTATATATAGTGTATTAGGGTCTTACTAATCAAATAAATCATTGATGGGGTGCCTATCTATAGGTAATATATTATATGAGGGAATGGCCTCCTATCATGCATAAGTAGAGGCATACCACCACTCATTTCCATCATCTTTTTAATCCTTCACTATATAATTAGTTTTATTAATTTTGTCTTCATCATCATTGTACCAATCCTCTAGATTATTATAATGATAATCATCCCCTTAGTCATGAAATTGTTATATGCCATTGTGGTCATCTTAAATTACATTTGTATATGTAAAACTAATTACACCATATTTTGTTATTACCTTATTGAAATTTTGTTGTACTTGAGTATTTGCATCATTATCAAGGATCTTGTATCTTGTTTGGAACTAGAGTATAATCAAGTATCATTTATTAAATGCTATGAGGAGTAATGGTTTCTCCTTTGACTTATTGAGTTGGAGATGTAATCATAGGTTTTGTATTATTGACCTTATCATTGAATTTTATGCATGAAGTAGATATAATGTTTGAATATTTATAGACCACATTTGTATCATTAGTCATTTTAGAAACATATTACTTTTAAATTCCTACATGAGAAACCCTTTCTTAATGATGTTTTCTTGCTAATTTATAGATTTTTTTTTGTAACTTCACTTTAAGTAATTAATCTTTGAGTAAAATTTAATTTGAATAGGTTCCATTTGTAATCGTTAATTTTGTATCCTTGATTTTTCTTCTTGTTCATTTTTTAACCTTTATTTCTCTAATTCTACCTTTTGTAATCTTTCTCTATCTAGTTTTTCCTTTTGAAGCCTTTTATTCTCTAGTTTTTCCTTTTAAAGCCTTTGTTGATCTTTGTCTATCTTTGGTACCTTGATTATTTTGAATTTACCTTTTATTATTTTTGCACTTGCTCCTTATGAGATTTAATCATAGTATGAGTGGGTTTTTTTAATTGATTTATCTAGTATAGGATCACCACTATCAATGACAATTTGTATTTTTTTCTTCAAAGCCCAAAAATTATTTGTATGATGTCCATACATTATATGATATGCAAAATAATATTTTTATATCCTTAAAGGCTGAATAAGAGGTATTGTTATCAACTTTTTATAAAGAATTTCTCTTAGAATCTCACTTGAACTCTTATTAGCCTTTTGTAGATTTTTCGAATCACCAGTTGTAGATATGCCACGTTTTGGTTTCCAATCTTGATATAAATTATTTTTAGGCATAAAATATTTGGATAAAGATGTAGATATATGATTAACATTGGAATACTATGGAATAATTTTATACATGAGCTTATTTCTAAGTGATGTGATCCTTAAATTGAAATATCAAATTTTCCCCAACTCTTCTATGGATGCTCACATAATGACTATGTGATATTTGTGAGACCCCTAATTTCAAAGTGCTTAGTTTTAGATATTTGTTATGTACACATGTTTTGATGAGATGTTATTTATGAATTATTGAGACAAGATATTTTATTGGTCCCTCATGTCCAAGACAAATATTCTATATATTATGTGATGTTATTGGTTTTCTTACACAAGAACAATTATATGCTTCGATTAGATGATTATTCTATTCATTATGATGTGAATGAAATGAATATGTATTTCCTTAAGATAACTTTTGAGATGTTATGCCTTGTATATTCTCTATGCACTTTGTATGAATGGAATGACTTGTATTATTGATTTCATTCAGCTACTTTGGCTATCTAGGCCAGGGAATTTTATGTGTGCATTGTTGTGTAGATGATAGGTGAGGTTGACAAGGAAATTAAAACTACATCAATCATGAGTAAAAAATTTATAAAGTTATTCCATGTCTACTTGATCTTTCCATGATTCAAACCATTCCTTGTGTCATATGCAGACCTAGTCAAAAGTTGTGGACTTCTTTAACCCTCATATCATTAGTCAACCCATTGATATATTGTACATCCTCTTCTTATAAATATTAGGAGTAACCTTTAATTTTTATTTCATTCATAAAGTGTAATTTTAAGCTAAATAATTGGTCCTAGTGACCCAAAAACTCGGATGGATACATTCAACCAACTTCACAAATGGTTTTTGAGTGATCTAGAAGTGATTATAGGTGTATTTAAGGCTCTTATTGACTATATTATGGATTGATACATTTATTGGAGTTTAGATGAATCCAAATGACTATCCCATGTGCCATTTATGTATGTGCCATTTATGGGATAAGGGTATCATTAATTAGGGATAGAATTATTATCCCACATGGGATTTTAAGTGAATTTATTGATAAGGTAGACTTGTTATCCATGGGCCAAGGGATGGGAAGGGACACATGTCACCTTCCCAGTGGCATTTAGATTAGATTTTTTAGTCTATTTGAGGAAGGTAAGCCTTCTTTGAGCTGAATTTTTCCCATTTTAAATTGGAAATTGGAAGAGAGCTAGATAAGAAATAAGAAGACAAGAAAAGAAGGAAGAAACCTTGGTGAGAAGGATAACTTAACCTTGTACTTATGGAGGAGTATTATGTATATACCAAAGGAGAAAAAAGGTAGGATTATATCTACCTTTTTTTTTCATTTTATGTTATTTAATTTTAAATGATAATCTTTTTTTTAGATTGATATAAGAGATTATGAGACCCTTACCTAATAACAAAAATACTTAGAAAAACAAATAGTCCTAGCTTGATATCTATAGGAAGGAGGCTGTTAAGATGATCATCCAAGTAAGAGGATTAGGTAGGTTTAAGGAAGAAAGCCTTGCATGCTACTACTTCGGCTACTAACTCCATCCAGGATCTTACCAACTTAGAAAAGGGTCTTCTTTGTTGACTATTTAGGTCCTTATTGCTGGATGTTGTAACTAATCCTGTTTCTTGGTTCTTAGTCTTAAACTTATTTTGAGTTTCCAAGTCTCTTAAAACCTAGGTACTTTTATTGGTTTATGTTTGTGGTTTTATACTTAATATTATCAAAATAGAACAAAAATTACTAAAATCTTAAGTTAAATGTACTACTTTTCATCCCTTATCACTTTACTGTGAGAGAAAAGTATCCTATAAGAAGGATTCGATATCAAGATTTTTTTTTCTTATTTATTACTATCATCCATTCTTTAGATTTACTCAAAGAAGATGTTTCCAAATTTGGAGAGATATGCCTTTCTTCATACATACTTATACCAACCATATTTTTACTATCTAAAACCATGTTACTCTTCATATATAAACCAATAATCTCTAAAAGTAGAGGTGATGACACCAAATTAGCCAATTCTACTTATGATTTCTCTTACTTGAGTACTTTTACATTAGATTTTCAGGACAAAATAGGATTATTTTTAGAAAAATTATAAAAAAAATCTTTACTTGCCTCCTACCACCAAGAAGAAATTTATTTATGCTTGTAATTTAAACAAGAATCAACAAGATGACTAATTTTGAAAAAAATCCTACACCTAAAGGTGAGGCCCTCATAATCAATTGTTTGAGGCCAACATCTATCTCTAACTCTAAAATCATTTTTATTAGGCAAGAACTGTGAAATATCTAAACAAATAAGAACATTGTTGAAGGTCATTATGGAAAAGTTCAAAATAATATTTATCAATTTCCAATAAATTCCCCATGAAATTTATAATAGCTTCCAATCCAGACTCCAACTAGAACTAGATTGGAAGATATGGCAGATGTACCCAAATAAGTCTAAAAGATAGATTTTCATTTAATGGGTTGAAATCTAAAAACTAGGGTTTTAAAAGAAGATGTTGATCAAAACTCTAAGAATTTGGAGTAAACAGTCTTATTCCAATCTTTAAGGGACTCAAAACCACATAAATACACACATGGCATAGTTATACAATTCCAAACTATCTTCCAATAATGACTACCACAATTTATAAATCCATTAATGAAGGTTGGGAAGGGAAGGTCAAAACCTATCAAACCTAAAAACTAAGCTTATTTTTTAATAACCTTCCTCATTTTCAAGTATGTTATCTAGATATTCCTTCTCAAAAAACTATTGGCATAGATTTAACAACATATGGGGTTCATGACTATTGCCTCTAATAAATGAATTGGCCATGTGATTGGCCATCTACTCATAATTTTACCTGGAAAGGAGTACATGACTACCCTAGACTGACCACTACCAAAACCTTCCTTAATTCCTTACTTTCCCTAGCCACCCCTATTTCATACTTATATTCCTACCTACCATCTAACTCTATTAATATCCCAAGTCTATGATCATGACTATCCTTCTTGAACAGACATGGCAAATGCTCTAAAAGGTGCCAGTTCTTTATGATTTCCTAGTCATTTGCCATAGATCTTGGGTAAAAATCCCTAGCGACATGAGATTGTGTAATAGTCTTCATATTTTTTAGCCTTAACCATTAATCACTCATGAATTCAAATCTTAAAATGGTGAGCTTATCCCTTTTTTTTCTTATTTTCAAGAGGTGTAGGGCCACTTAGCCTACCCTCATAGTGTTGGTTTTAGTATCCACTTAGGATTTGGAGATATGCAATCCATCCTATTTTAATTAGTTTTTTTAAAACCCATTTCTTTTTTTAATTTTATTTCATTAGGTTTCTTGATTGGGTTCGAATTCACTTGTCTTATTTTTCTATTTTATGTAGTGGTAGTGGGTATCAGAACTGGGTTCCATTGCCCTCATACATGGTTTTCATTTGCATAGTGGTAGTATTTAATGGAACCATAATTAATATTCCCTCATATGTGGTAATTTTTCATGGTAAGTAATGTTAATAATTTTTCATGGCCAAGATATGGTAGAACAAGAGATGGGCATCCTCACACTCTTCTTCTCCTTTGATGTACCTTTTGTGTTGTAAATATGTTTATGGCTATCTTGTTATCATTATGGTATTTTAAATAGTGATTTATTTTACCTACATGATTTTGTTAGGTATATAATCCTCTTATATTAAAATTAACTTATAAGCCTCCTAGATGTGTTTCCTAGTGATTGATCCTTATCATGTTTTAGTTCTCATCCAAACCTTGTCTTGTTAGCCTATTACACCTTACACTAATGATGTATAGATGTTTACTGTTGGGATTCCTAGGCATGGGGGTGCTTATGGAAGTATATTAATGATGAAAATTATATGGGAAGTGGTACCCTCCTTTAGTTGGCTTTACAGTTACTTATGGAGCTTTTTATAGACTAACTTTTTAAACACTCTTATACTAAATTGTAAAAGTTGTATTGGATATTTTGAAAGCCATTTTATTGTAATGATTTAGTTCAAATTATGTGTATAAATAAGTATTTTTAATAAAAAATAATTGGAAATTTTCTTAATGACCTTATATATCTTGAATACTCTTCAACCTAATTATATGAAATTATATAAATAATAAAATGATTATATTATATTGATTTTTTTTTTAATTTGATATGGTAAATACAAAGTTTTATAGGGATCCTAGAACCACTAAAAGTAAAGAAAGTTTAAACAATCCAATCAAAGGATAAACAACCAAAATAGCAAAAAACTATAGTACTAAACCAAGACCCAAAAAAACAAGAAACCAAAAAGAAAATTAGGAGGAAAGTCCCTCCAGTGGGTCTTCAACATATTCAAGATTCTTCAATGGATATTTTATTTTACCTTAAAACCTTTGCCCAAGTGTAATTCTTAGGACCTTCAACAACTTCACTAGGGAAGATCAACGAGGTCATTTTTATCCTTTAATCTATAAGAGATATTGCTTTGGGGGGACCCCCTTGGGGAAATCCGGAGGGAAGATCTCAAGGATTTAGGTGACTAAATTATAGTGGACTAGGTGGGTTGCATAGACTAAACAAAATCCTAAACCATGGACTCACCCTATCTATGTAAATATTTCTAGTCCTAAATGAGCTTGGCAAGGGCCATCCCTACTTATTATACCTTAGAATTAAATTTCTCAAATGTAATTTGTTTCTTTCCATCTCATCAATTAAAATGGCTTTCCTTTTATAGGAAGTCTCCACTAGGGTTCCCACTTCAAGTGAGATTGGATTAGGCTAAGGGATGAATATCTTAAGGGGGAGGTTATCAGGAAGAGACTTGGAAAGTCTAACTTAGGGGGAGAAATTAGAGGGCTAGTGGGATCTCAAGGTGGGATCCTCCACTGGGGAGTCCTCCCTAGAGGAGGATCCCCTAGGGGGATCCTCCTGACCATTTAGGCCTTAGTCATGCTTGATAAGGAGAAGGATCAACCCTTGGTGAAAGATAGGGTTAGAGTCATTCACTTGATGCAACAAAATAGTGCTTTCAAGGGACTTAAGTAGAAAGAAAGGTAAACTAATTTTGTATCCAATAAAATGATTCAATAATATAAAGTGGTGGGAAAATATAAGAGTGTATTTACCTTCAAGTGTCATGTAGCACATGAATTGAAGATAAATGTTAGGATAGTAGTGTGGGAGATCTTCCCATGGGAAGCCTTTTTTATCAGTCTTCACAAAGTCATTTATCTAAAAAAAGCATTATAGTAGATCTTATTTATTCATTTGGTATTTGAATGCCTTGGTTCCTTCACATGACATACTAGTTGATTGAAGAAAGTATTCCTCTAAAATAATTATTTTGATTCTACAAATGGTCACTTTACATTTATTTTAGGCTGTAAATAAATCATGGGAAACCTATACATTGTATTATGTGACTGACTCCATGAACTCGATGAGTCCCCCTATTTTTGTTTCTTTAAAAAAAAAATTGGTTGCAAACATATGTGCAAGAGATGGATTCTAATATTTCCCTATCACCTCCCATCAAATCGATGTATGTAGAGGTAAAGTGAGTAGGAGGAAGTTTCTGAATGGAGTAGATTTGAAAAGTATAATTTGGGAAGCCCATTAAAGCCATGCTATAAAAATTATAACCCCTCATATAGGTATAATTATGGATCAACCTAATTAAGATCCACCCCTTCAAAATAAGATTATACACATGTAAATAAATGATGTTTTTAACATGCATTAGTACCTTTAACATGTAAGACATTAATTACATTATTAGGGATGTTGCTTGCATCATGCTAGTTAGTTAAAATGTGGAGTTCAAATCTAATGTTGTAAAGGAGGTCAACCACCCCATTGCCTTCCCTATAGGTATTGATAAGTTGAATGTGAGACATGCCCCTCAAGGGTAGCTTGACATCATCTATGATGTCTTTGATGGTGTGAGAGGGGATTATTTTCCTTTTCAATGTATTTAGAATATTTAATGAATCTCCCTCCAAAATGATCCTATTTTGGTTGATTCTAGACACAAAATATATACCCCAAAAATCCACCTTATCCTCTATGAGGTGGTTTATTTGGGTTCCCATAAGACTCACATAAGCAATGAACATTTCCCCGTTTAAATTATTTATAACTCCACCTCCACTTGTAAGACCTAGATTGCCTTTGGAGGGACCATCCAAGTTCAATTTCACCCAAAATTTTGGTGGAGCCTTCCATTTAGTATGTTTGAAGATTAAATATTTTGAGGGAGAATATAACACCTATGTAATATCCCAATTTTTGAGGATCTACAAGGCAAAGGGAGAGGTAGGTTCTTTGTCTTTATGGGGGAAAGATTTCTAGATTTTTGAAATGGTCTGACAAAGTTGGATGAAGATGCCTTTTGGATAGTATATTTTGTTAAGGAAGAGTCTATCATTATGAATTTTATAAACACACTAGAACCAATGGGGAAGATTAAGATACCAAAGGAAAATAAGGGAATGGAGATTCTAGGGAGAATTCCATTGCACAATGAGGTCCATGACTTTGTTTAGTTTAACCCAAGTCTAGTTAAGGTAATTAATCATCCACTTGAATAGTGTCAATTTATAGGGATACTCAAGGAATATATGGTGGATTGAATCTTCCATGCTCTAATAAATCGGGCATCTATTGGGGAAAACTAGTCCTCTTTTGGCTAGGTTGTCTACCATCATAATTTTTTCTTGTGCCACAAGCTAAAAACAATTATTTACGTTGGGATTCAAATGCTTTACCAAAATGTTTTTATAGAAATTCCATTTGTTTTCCAAATTAAAGTTGGTGGCATGCCCTAAGACCATTGAGTGGGAGCCATTGTCTTCTTCCCACCAGATAAAATGATCTTCCTTTTGGATGGAGGGGATATGGACTTGTCTTAATGATAGGTTGAGGGTTTGAATATCTTGGGATTCTTTTAGTGATATTCCATCACCGGGGAAGACTTTTTATCACTTTGCACCTTCTTTTATTTCCCAATAATATTTAATATTAGATCCCCATCTTTACTTGAAATGTCTATACCACCCCACCCAAATCCCCTGGGTGGAGAGGGGGTGAGAGATATCCAATCATCTTCTTATACATCAATTTTCTCACCATTGCCAATTTTCCATAAGATACCTTTCTTTAATATATCCTTGTAGCTGGTTATGGCTTTCCATAAAGTAGATCCATCTAGTGGGCCTTATTCCCATAAGAATTCATCTACTTCCACTCCTTCCAAGTATTTAGATTTGATAGTTCTTTCCCACTCCCCATTTTCCTTCATCAGATGCCAACCTATTTCTACCAACAGGGCTTTGTTCATGGATTTAATACTTCTTAGGCCAAGACCTCCATTCGCTTTTGGAAGCCAAACTTTTTCCAAAGCAATAAGGTTATATCTGAATGTTTGTTCAGTGCCCCTCTATAAGAAGTTTTCTTGAATTTGTTTAATTTTAGTGGCTATTTTGTAAGGTATTTTGAAAATAGACATGAATGATCTAGATTGAGGATTTGAGGATCTAGGATCTCCCTTCCTGAGTAAGAAGGTGGTCCTTCCAACATCCTAGTTTTCTTTGGATATGATCAATTAGGGGATTCCAAAGTTTGGAATCCATTTTCCCTTAAAATAGTAGGATTCCTAAGTGTCTTTTTAGTAGGTTTCCCATTTGACAATGAAATTTTTTTGTGATGATTTTTTGTGAAAAAGGTAGAGTATTGATAAAGAATAGGGAGCTCTTTTGAAAGTTAATACACTGATTGGAAACCTTTTCATAGTTATTTAAGATGCATTTTAATTGTTTTGCTTCCTCAACAAAAGCATCTCCTAAGTTGATAGTGTAATTAGTAAATTATTAGTGGGTGATATGATCTATATTAAGGGCCACTAATATACATCTAATCAGTACTTGAGTGTAGGTACTCCTCAATATTCTTCCCAAGGTTTCGACTAAAACAATGGGGAAGTAGGGATAATGGGGGTTGCCTTGTCTTAGTCCTTTTGAAGAATAAAATAAAACTTTTGGAACACCATTTAGAATAACTAAAAATTTGGGAGTGGAAATACAATTCCAAAAAAAATTCTTGGTATTTTGATTCATTCCCATCTTTTGCAAAATCTACATAAGAAAATGCCAGGAGACCTAATCATAAGCTTTCAACATGTCCAACTTGAGTAGCATGTCTTACCTCAAGGATCTAGAAATTTAATGAACATCTTTATGATTCATAATAATTCCATTCATGATTTATATTCCTACCAAAAAATCCCCCTGTTACTCCCCAATGACTTTATCAAGTATAGATTGCATGTGTTTCACCAAGATAGAGGAGTAGATTTTGTAAGTGGTGTTACATAAGATAATGGGCCAAAAGTCCTAAATATTAATGGAACCTTGATTTTTTGGAATTATAACAAGGAAAGTGTTTTTTATTTCCTTGAGAATAGATTTAGAATTAAAAAATTCTCTAGCAGTATCTTCAACCTCTAGGTGGACAATGTCCCAGAAATTTTGGAAGCGAAAATGCGGGAACCCATCAGATCTTGGTGTCTGGAATCTTTCCATAGATAAAAAAGCACTTTTTATTTACTCATTAGAGGGAACCTTAGTAAGGGAGGTATTGTCAACATCTATGAAGACTTCATCAAAATTATTGAGAGTAGAAGAGACAAGATGGTCTTCTGGTACTCCATCCAAGAGTAGGTTTCCAAAAAAAATTATAGTGTGGTAGGAGATATCATCCTCATATTATGTTGAAAATAATATTTTAATTCTTTTGGGGTTATTTATCTTTTCATTTGTTTACAAATTTTATTAGAGAAATGTTGATTCTTTTTTATATTTGGAATTTGCATTGTCTTTTCATAAAGTGACAAAAGGTTAGTCACATTTAAATAATTTTTATGTAATCACACATGCACCAATTTCTCTAAAATACTATTTCAAAATAAAATAAATTAAGTCAAGGTTATAATTTAACTTTTGGTGCATTAGGTGTTATATTAGATTTTATATAAAATTTTAATGTTTAGTTGTAAATTCTTATTACACCTCATTTATAATTTTTCCACACTTAGTTTAATTTAATTGCACGTAAAATAGTGTATTGGATGACTTTGAATAATTTTAGATAAAAATTTGGGATTTAAAAAGTTTATTTCCACTTGTTTCATAATTTTTTGATTTACAACTCTCTCATTGTGAATTTTTCTACTCTATAGGGTAGTTTTATCTTTTGAGAGGCCCTTTGGAAGGACATTATCTCTGGTGTAAGGAAATTGGCTTAACAAGTCAACGATTGATCATGTGATTGTGCTTCAAGT
Organism: Torreya grandis; assembly: GCA_037957365.1. NCBI lineage: Eukaryota > Viridiplantae > Streptophyta > Pinopsida > Cupressales > Taxaceae > Torreya > Torreya grandis. The sequence goes on from JARHVA010003567.1 coordinate 963,953, forward strand.
GTTTTATCCCAAAGGGATCATTACTAAATCCAAATGTATCACCATTGATAAAATTTAGGTGGTTTGGGTGGGGAAAACCATGTGGCTTTATCCTCACATTAATCCCACCATCCCTTACTATTAATGCTGGGGAAGATGAACGTGTGTTGACCACTACCCTTGTTTAATACCACACCTTGATATGTGATCAAAATTAAATTAAACTAATCATAATCATTATTATTTATAATCATTATTTTAATCAATCTAAAATTGATAAAAAAAATTAAACACAAAAGTCAACCAATGGTTTTTTTACTATTTACTTTATTCCATTTAAAATTATTATTAAAAGGTAATCAATGATAATTATAAAGTTTTAAACCTATGTTTATTTTTCCAAATCAAAAACATAATACAATTAGTAGATTTAGGTGATTTAAATCCCAATAGGTGGTCTAAAAGAAATAATTTTCAAGACATAGAATGACATGGTTCTCGATTTATGGTGTTTTTGTCATAAGGGGGCCTTTTTAGAATGGTTTTGGTGATTGCGTGCTCCTAGAAGCTTGAAATGGATTAAAACAAAAGGGTACCCCCATTATTTTTCTACTCTCTATCATATGAAATAATGTTGAAAATTTGAAACTATCTTTTGAAAACAAATTTGCAATAAACTTGGCTTGATAACTATTAATGGATGTTATGAAGATTAGAGCTCCTCGAGACCTTTTTGGAAATTGTTGGAGACTGAGACCTCCTAGAATATTTTTGAGAATATACGTACATGTAAAAAAATCCAAGTATGCATGTATAAAAACCTTTTTTAAAAAACAAACTAAGTGTAAAAAATGACCAAAATCTTGGGAAATCCATTAATGGTAGTTGTCCAAGGCTGAGGAAGGAGAGGAGGTATGACTATGGATAAGTCATCCTACAACACCTCCTCCCTCCTTTCAAAAATATGATTTTTTGACTTAATGGTAATATGGATTCCCTATCTTTAAATAAATCCAATAGTCAAGGTTGAATTGATCTAAAAATGGATATGGTTGTCACATTATCATGGGGATTAATCAAGATATTTTAGACCCTTGTGAGGTCATATGATGAAAATATAGCCTCCTTGTTATCACTTTCATATTAATTTAAGTCAACTTGAAATTAAAATTTAATTACGAATTAAGTGTGAACTAATCCCTATGATTAACCATATTCTCCCAAAGACATTTATGAACACCACAAAGAGTTGCATAACATCATTTGAACCAGTGGTTTCTTAAACCCACCTCAACATAGTTGAGTGTAATTTTGGGTCCTTGGGGATATGGGCCCATTACGATAGCTAAGATAGTCATATGCTTATATGCCAATTAGTGAAAGTGGGACTTACATGTTTACATAGAAACTATGTGTCCATTTTTGCATTTCTTCCATTTTATTTGGGCATGTGAGTTTTTTTGCATTATTTGTGTCATATGCCAACAAGCGGATTATTTATGTGTGCTTTTAGTCATATGAGTTTTTTGGCATGATATTTTGGTATTAGATCATAGTTAAAACATTAAGAAATATGGGGATCATTATTTAATAATGATTCTTATGAATTGAACTGATGCATGAAATTTTTGGGTGATACATATCATTAAGGATGTAAGAATGGTACACATGAATATTTCCTTAGATCATGGAATCTTTAGCCAAGTATTAGATTCTTGGCTTCTTGTTTTAGTATCCATTCTTGAGAGACCCATGATCTGATTTATTGTACACCCTACCATCTAGTAGAACATATGAGGTTTCTGAAATCTTGGAACAAAGGTTCAAAACAAGTGTTAAGAAGTTAGCTAGCCATGAGGCCAAGTAACTTTAACTCACAAGTGAGATATTTTTATGTTAGATTGATGGGACTTTCCTATGACCTTAAACATTTTCATCTTACCTTAGAGGATTTTATTAATAATTTAGTGGGATATATTGATCATGGTAACAATAGAGTGTCTTGTCAGCCTAGGGTTGAGATGGGCCTTTCAAGGTTTAGTGACACATTTTCAAGAAAACTATTCTTTTCCACTCAAGTGGAGTGTGTTAAAGGGTTTATTAATGTTATATCACCTTGGGTGATGAGATTGAAATGAATCATGATTCATTATTATACTCCATCCCATTTACCTTAGTTATAGACTCTTGCCTTGTGAGTAGTTCCAATAAGAGTTTGAGTATGGTCCCTCTTTAGACCAAAATCCTTGTCTTTATGGGTCATAGAGGGTTAAAAATACCTAGTTACATACATGGTCCAAGAGAAATAATTAAAGCATCTTCTTGTTACACATGGGTTTTCTCCTTGAAATATATTTTCTTACATATGAGTGCTATTAGTTTTTATCTTCACATTGTGTGATAGAATAGTGATACCACATGGATGGTCTTGTTATGGTACCATATGTGGGTCACTTTTTTTTTCACCTATATTTTTGGTTAGTGATCCTTTTATCCTTTTGGTAATGAGATATTCCCTGATTTTATCCCCACGATGGAGTGATTTTCCATTGGTTATGGTTAGAGAGGAACATGTGGGCCTTTACGGTATGTTAGCACCAAACAAATGTGATCAATCAACTTAATCAAGTAATGAGTATATTAAATTTTAAAATTACCTATTATTACATGTTTGTTTGATACCCAAGGTATATAGATATAATTTGGATGTTGATATCTAAAATTTGTGGTCAACAACCCTTTTGAGATTATGACCTCATTCTTTGGAGTATCTATTCAAATATTATCCTTGTGTTGAACCAATATTGGTTCAAAGGTGAAATTATTGATAGAGATCCTCAAGAGAAATGTGATTTGGTTTTCCTTATTGTTAATAAGGTTAGAGTGTGCTTTCCTAATTGTGGAACATCTTAAAGGTATTAATGTGTCCATGATAGTTTAGTTCCTTGATAATAAGAATATAAATGCCTCATAGAGAAGTTTTGATTCTATGGTGGTGACACCCAATTACATAGGTTGTATATGAATGTTGATAACATTGATGTGAGATAAGTCTCTTTCAAAGCTAGAGGTATCAGTAACCCTAAGTTGGTGTACCTCCTCATTTTTAAAACATACTCATGATAAGCATATGTGTTTACTTTTGTAACTTGTGTGATAGTTTTTAAGATCATGTGATTTAGCATGGATTGTACCATTTATATTTTTAAAAAGTGTCAACCTAGTTGATCCTTATATTTTATTTGTTTCCATCACATCCTTTTGATAGTATGTGTTATATAAAAACATGAAAAATATAATGTCATGCAATACCACATTGGATGCTTGATTTGGTTCTTAGGGATTATATTATCCCATTTTACTAACCATGACATATACTTGGTTTGGATTGTTAGGTTGGGGACCTAATTGTGTATGGTTTTATGATGAGTGCATGTGTTACACATCCATCATTATTAGGATTTTTTTCCCTTAGAGGATGCTTTCTATAATTGTGTTAATATTTTAATCATCTAAGAGTGTCATTTATACTTTGAATACTTATCTAATGTTATTTTACACTTAATTAGTGTACAATTTACTTATAATGCATGTGTGAGTATGTTTTAAATTGGATCTAGATGGGTCAAGTTTTAGGGCACTATAATAGATATGACATAAGAGTCTTGGAAGTTAGGATGTTATTTTTATGACCCTTTTGAGAAGGGGATAGTTAAATGATTATGTGTCATTAGGAAGAACTTTTACCTTATTAGAATCATTAAACAGTTAGTTCAACTGATATTTTTTAGTGTTTATTATATACCATGTTGGGTAGCTAAGTACCTAGAATGATTCATGAGTTTCATGAACAAGAGGTTCATATAACCTTCTCGTTTACCTTAGACTGAGCATCCTTAGTGATGGTTAGACATTTCATATTGATAATAAAAGTCCCTACAGACCACTTATGCATTGTGTAGTGGGTGTTTTACAAGCTTGGGATGATTCTCACCTAAGCAAGTGTGCACATGTTAGATGGAGTGTTGACTATAATTTAGTGGAAAGAATAATAGTAGATTAAAAGCTACAAAGTAACCAATGATAGAAATAATAAACAATAATAACTAGAATTAAACCAGAAGAAACCATGGAAGATAAGTTTCATTAAAATAATGGATTACTTATTTCCTTCTTCATGCACTTTCCTATAAAGGCTTGTCATTTTCCATTTTGACTCTTCTCACACGACTCTACAACTTGTTTTTGACATCATTACATTTATTGAAAAATTATACTAAATCTCACTTCCTTATACCCATGCTAACACTCACCTAGATAAAAATAGGTATATCACCCTGATACACTAAAATAACAAGTCCTAATAAATCATTTTTTAATAATTTTTGGATATTATAATACATTTGAGATAGCTACCTAACTACTCCTTTGCCTCTCATGCTATAAATCCATGCTCTTCTACTCTATCTAATAAAACTTAAAATGCATTTTAATTTTCAAAAATATAAATCCTTTAATTTATTCAAACCTCTTCACCTTTTACATATACCAACATGTCAAGGAAGTTGTAAGGAAGTGCTATCCACTGAGGATGACTTAAATGTTGATGATCATGAAATGTATAGAAATATGTTTTGAAGGCTCATTAATAATTTAATTTATATGACAATTTTGAAAATTGACCCTTTGTATATGTGACATGATCATTCATTAGAGCACCTCATGGGGATGTGCAACACATTAAAATATGGTGAGAATTGTAATGGAAATTTTTACCTATTGAAGTGAAAGAATAAGTGGTAGTAGTTTGACTTGTCAATGAAACCAAACTAATACTCCTCCATGCTAGGTAAATTACACTTTTATAGTATGAAGTGTTAAACATGTAGTAATAATAGTAGACAAACCTTATAGTATGGCCAAAATAGCCACAAGAAATCCCCCAAACTTTGTCACTTTTTATTCAATGGTGTATTGACATCATGTTGAGAGTCTTTAAAAACCTTTATAATCTCAATTTTTAACTACCATAAATTATTTTTCCCTCAAATAGATACTATCCACTTTGATTCTATTAAATATTAGTTGATTACATTATTCACAAACATGTCCCATCAACAATGCCAATTTTTACTAATTGAAAACTAAATATCTAGTGAGACCATGAGGACATCATATCTCTCATATAATCCTTATACATTTCCATTACAATAATGGGCATCAATGTCAACCATAAAACCCCACTTTTATCTAGACTCCATAACTAGCTAAACTATAAGATTGATATTATTCAAAAATCAATATTTGTCAACTTAAGTTGGTTGTGCATGTTGCCCTGGTGGTCATATTAATGTATAACATAACTTTATGTGCCTATACAAAATATCCTGCATAGCCTTAAGTTTTGTGAAAATAGTAACAATACAGTCTTCAAAAATATAACCAAATTTGATAGCCAATAATAAGAGTCTCCAGCCAACAAATAACAAGAGTCTCTAATAATATATCTCCTTTGAATTTAATAGCATTTTCATCATCTAAATCTTTTTCCAATGGATTTTAGAAATGGATCCAATGATAAAATTTGATTATGTACATCCTACAAGTCTTGTAAATCTTTCACATCTTGTAGATGTTCTTTCCAATCTCACCATTTTTTATAATAATACAATAATTGTACCGAGTAGTAAATATCTATTGAGACATGCACATCCAACAAGAATAGTAACACCTAAATAGAATGTAATGACATAATAATACCATAAAAAATGGTGTAATCCCAATGTCAACAAACCATGACCATTGTCAAGCCCATCATAAGGATGGACATCCTTTGAACAAAACCTCATAGCCTAATTGAAACCATATAGTTGTCATTTTTTTAAAAAAAATCAACCTTAAAAAAACATGAGACCCACAATAGATGAGACCTGTACACTTTTTTATAATACCCACTTGTTGATTTAACTTTAGTTGCAAGAATAATATAAGAGTAAAAGCTACAAAGTAACCAATGCCATAACTAATAAATAAGAATAACTAGAAATAAATTAGAGGAAGCCATGGAAGATACATGTCATTAGTAACCAATGACATAACTACTAAACAAGAATAACTAGAAATAAGTTAGAGGTAGCCATGGAAGATACATTTCATTAGAATAATGGCTTACTTCTTTCCTTTTTTGTTTGCTTTCCTATACAGGATTTTAATCTTCCCTTTTGAATCATTTTGTCACATAATTTTATGACTTATTTTTGACACCATAACATTTATTTCCAAAGCATATTAAATATCACTTCCCTATACTCATGCTAACATGGAGTGTTGTGCCTAGATAACATCACTTCTAGGGGAGGGGATCTCATAAGACCCCTTAGGGATTGATATGCCCTTGAGTGGTGGGCATCCTCCTCATAGTAGAGGTGTGTTGTATATTTTATTTGTGTATTTATATGTGTTATGAGTTTATTCATGGATTGATATTCCCTACATTTCCTTGGTTTGAGAAGAAGTTTTGTTATGAAAACATTTGGCTAGCATCAAAATGAGTTGATTCTCTCTCACCATCAAGTGACATCATCATTATCCCAATGAATGAATTTATATATTTCATGATTTTAATTAAGTGTTCCTTTTGATCATGGAATTATTTATTTTCCCTTATTTTTACTAAATTTCTCACCTTTTATAGAATGGTATCTTATGCCTTTTTGGTCTAGAGAAATTATATAGATAGAATGGCTTGATTGCTTCATGTGGTTTAACTTTTATTTTCATAGTTGTGGAGATATGTTGAGATATTTTTCACTTATAGGTTGGTAAGTGTGTGGTCATTTTGTAAAATTATATTTGAAATGTATTATTCATATTGGGTGAGGGTATTAAAAAGTCATTTTTCTAGTTATGGATAAGTTATCTCCCTAATCCACTTGTACCTTTCCAAAGCCACACTATTCAATATTATTGTATTTGAAATTTTGTACTTCTACCATGTGATGTGGCATACCTTGAAATTATTTTAGTTTTTGATTGTGATTATTAAGTTAAATGGAATGATGTCCTTATGGTTTTCCTTACTATGTATTTCAAGGTTATTTATCCTTTTATTATTTTGAAGCTTTATTGAATGTCGAAGCTCCTACTTTTATTTCTTATCTTTAGTTTTGGATCATATTATTTTGTATAGTCATTTTAACCTTTAATTATTATTTGGATTATATTAGTTTGTTTAAAATTGATTTTTGTTCTCATTTATGGATTGAACTGGGTTATTTAGCCTATTTGATTTTACTCCTTGAATTGGTAAACTATCAACTTGTTTAAATGTGTTGTTTAGATAGGCCAATTTGTTTACCTTTTACCTTGAGTAAGTGTAGGATTAGTAAGTGAGGAGTATATTATTAAATTTATAAAATGATATAGGCTTAAAAATTATTGTATAATTTCTTGAGAAAGTTGGGAGGCATTATCTAACTTGTTCCTTTTAAGAGAGGTTGTAATGATGGTGTGAGACTTAGCCTTATTTGTTAGGATAAATAGTAACGCATTTTCCTCCTAATTTTGAGAGTGATGGAGATGGGTTATGTTTTTATATTTGATACACCTTAGAGATTTTATTTTATTAAAATATATTTTATGATATGTTATTAGAGATATAAGGTTATTGACTTAGAGATACATTTGAGCTCAATTAGTAAGATCCTTTGAGATTGCTATAATATCATTTAAACTAGACTTTTAACCATCATTGACTTCCAAGAGGAAGTCTAAATAAGGGGAGAGAGATGTGATACCATTATTTTCATAGTGCTTACTTTTAGACATTTTATGTTTTATAGACATCTTTTTGAGTTGTGATTTATGTATTATTGTGACACAAGATGTCATTGGTCCCTTATGTCTAAGACAAAGATTCTATATATTATGTGATGTTATTGATTTACATATACAAGGATACTTATTACCTTAGATTAGATAATTATTAAATACATTATGATGTAAATGACATGTGTACATATTTATTTAAGTTATTTTTTGAGATGTTATGCCTTTTATATGATCGTATGCATTTTGTATGATTGGAATTACCTGTATTATTTGTTTCATTTAACTTCTTTGGCTATCTAGGTTAGGAAATTTTATGTGAACATTATTGTGATGTGAATAATTATGTTTAGAATGGAATTGGGACTACATTAGGCATGAGTACATCATTGGTAAAATGGTATCATGTGTACTTTACCTTTTCATGATTCAAACCAATCATTGTGCCTTATGTGGACCTAGTCAGAAGTTATGGACTTCCTTAACCCTCATAACAATATTCAAACCCTTGGATACTATTTATACCTCTTCTTATAAACCTTAAGAGTATTATTTAATTTGTATTTAATTAATAAAGTGTAATTTTAATCCACATAAGTGGCCTTATTGACAAAAAAACTAGGATGCACACATTTAACCAGCTTTGTAAATGGAGTTTAAATGTTCTAGAAGTGATTAAAGGTGAATTTAAGGCTCATGTTTACAATATTATGGATTGAGACCTTATTTAGAGTGTAGATGAAGCAAAGGACTAAACCATGTGTCACTTATGGGATGAGATAATGGGATCATTAATTAGGAGTGAACTTACTTTCTTGCCCACATGGGATTGTAAGTGAAGTTATTACTAGGGAAGACTTGTTGACCTTGGGCCAAGGGAAAGGAAGGGACACATGTCACATTCAAATTTTTATTTAGAGGAGAGTGTTTAGCCTATTTAAGGAATGGAATACTTCCTTGAGGTAACTCTTTCCCATTTTTAAAATTGGAATTTAGATGAGATATAAGGAAGAAGAGTAAGCCAATTAGAGAAGGAAGGAACCTTGGTGATAAGGAGAACTTAGCCTTGTACTTATGGAGGAGTCTTTGTGTAGATACCAAAGGAGAACCGACGTAGGTTTCCATGTAACCTTGAATTTTCATTTCATTTTATTTACTTTAAAAATATATGCTTCTCCCTTATTTTTTTTTAAATTTTCAATAGGTGTAGGGTCACTTGGCCTACCTTATTTTTATCGTTGCTTGCTATGATTGTGCCTATGGCCACAATGTTGGTTTTATTACTTAGTTTGGATTTAGAGATGAAATATACCTTATACTTTACTTGGATACTTTTAAAAACCATTTATTTTTAATATTTGACACCATTAGGCTGCCTAAATGGATTTGAATTTACTTATCTTATTTTTATCTTTTATGTAGTGGTAGTGGTGGGGGGAATTGGGTTCGTATGCCCTCACACATAGTTTTCCTTTGCATGGTGGTATCGATTGGTGGAACCATAATTCCTATACCATCTCATGTGTTAATTTTTCATGGTAAAATGTTCTAATGCCTTCCCATGGCCAAGAGGTGCTATAATAAGAGGGAAACATTCCTGCATTCTTCTTCTCCTTTAGTGGGCCTTTTATGTTATAAATTCATTTATAAGTGCCTTGTTATAATTAAAATATTTTAAATTATGATTTTTTTTATTATATGCTTATTTTGGGTATGTAAGCCCATTTTATGAAAATAAACTTGAAAGTCTCTTATATGTGTTTCCTAGTGAATGATCCTTGTCATGTTTTAGCTATCATCCAAACCTTGTAATGTTAACTTATTCCACCTTACACCAATAATGTGAAGATGTTAAAAGTTAGGATTCATAGGATTAGGGGTGCCTTGGGAAGTAACTTAATGATGAAAATTATATGGGAGGTAAGTTTCCTTTGGTTGGACTTACATTTTCATGTGGGGCTCATTTAAAGACTGAATTTTTAAACACTCTTGTATTAAATTATAAACTTGTATTAGCTATTTTGAGAGCCCTTTTATTATAATGTTTTAATTATAATTATGTGTATGAATAATTATTTCTAACAAAAAATGATTGAAATTTAATTGATGACCTTATATTATCTTGCATAGTATTTAACCTAATTTTATCGAATTATAAAATAAAAGAAATGATTAGATTATGTTGGAAATAATATTGTAAATTTTGTTTGGGTATTTATCTTTCTAATTTTTTTACAAATTTTAGGAGAGAAATGATTATTATTTTTGAAATTTTAAATTTTCAGTCTTTTCATGAAGCCATGAAGGAGTAGTAACATTTAAATAATTTTTATGCAATCATAAATGTTCTAATTTCTCCCAAATCTTATTTCACAGTAAAATAAATTAAGTCAAGGTTCTAGTAAAAAAATTTGGTTCATTTTTAGAAATTAAGGTAGATTTTATATAAAATTTTAAAGTTTAGTTGTAAATTATTACTATACCTCATTTATTATATTTCCCCAATTCGTTTATTTTAATTACATGTAAAATGGTGCATTGAAGGAATTTGAATAATTTTAGATGAAAATTTAGGATTTACTAAGTCTATTTCTATTTGTTTTATAATTTTTATATACATTTCTCTTGTTATGATTTGTATTACTTTGTAGGGTAGCTTTGTATTTTTATAGGCCCTTTGTAAAGGCATTGTCCCTGTTGTAGGGTAGTTGGTTTAATAATTCAACTTGCCTAACAAGGGTTTAATCCATAAGGGGCCAAAACTAAAGCTAAGTATATTACCATGATTGGTAAAAGTTAGGTGGTTTGGGTAGGGAAAATCATATAACTTTAGCCACATGGTAATCACACCATCCCTTACTATTAATGAAGGGGGGAGGGGGAGGGTGAACATGTGTTGACCACCACCCTTGTTGACTACCACACCTTGTTATGTGATCAACATAAAAGTGAACCAATCATAATTATTATTATTTATAATGATTATTTTAATCAATCTAAATTTAATAAAAATAAATAAACATAAAATTTAACCAATGCTTAGTTTTTTTATTTATTATTATTTACTTAATCCATTTAAAATTATTAAAAGGTAAACCATGATATTTAGAAAGTTTTAAACCTATGTTTATTTTACCAAACCAAAAATTTAAAACAACATGTATGTGTTTTCATTCAACTTGTTTAGGTGATCTAAAGGCTAGGAGGTGGGGTGACCCTATAAGGGACTTGATCCCCTTATTTTTTAATTCCCTTCCACATGAAATATTTTTTAAGACCTGGAATTGCATGGTTTTCAAATTTTGATGCTTTCATCATAAAAAGGCCTTTTTAAATTGGTTTGACGATTGTAGGCTTTTGGAAGCCCAAAATAGGTTGACCCCAAAAGGGGACCCCAATTATTTTTTGTATTCTATTGTATGAAACAATTTTTAGAACCTATTTTTTTTTATGAAAATAAATTTACGTTAAACATGGATTGACAACCATTTATGGCTGTCATGGAGCTTGAAGCTCCCTAACCATTTTTTAAAATTGTGGGAAACTGAGACCTCTTAGAACATTTTAAATAATATGGATACCTATAAAAAAATACAATTATGCATGTACTTAAAAAAATTAAAAAATTAATTAAGAGTAAAAATGACCTAAATATTAGAGACTCCATTAATGGCAGTCATCTAAGGATGAGTAAAAAGATGAAGTATGACTATGAACAAGCCAAAATCTCATCCCTCCTTTCTAAAATATGAGTTTTTGACTTAATGGTTATTTTTAATCCTTTATTTACCTCCTCAAATATTTCTATGGATTCCCTACCTTTGAGTGAATCTGATAGTCAAGATTAAATTGATCTAACAATGGATATGGTTTTTTCTATTCTTCGGGGGATTAATCGAGATATTATAGATCCATTTTGAGGTCATATGAGGAATATATAACCTCATTGTTATCAATTTACTCTTAAGTTAGGTTAAATCAAGATTATAATTTAATTATGGCTTAAGTATGAACTGAGCCCTATGATTGACTATATTCACCCAAAGATAATTATGAACACCATGAAAATTTGGATAGTGTCCTTCAAGGAAATGGTTGATTTAATCTACCTCACCTTAGTTGAGCATCATTTTTGGACCTTGGGGTCATTAGAAACACTAGGATTTATTAGAGATATGTAGCCTTATGTGAGAACATATAGGTTGACTAGAGAAAGTGGGATCTACAAGGTTGCATAGTGACTGTGCACCCACTTTTGCATTGCCTCCATGTAATTTAAACATGTGAGTTTTTTTGGATAATTTTTATGTTTCATGACACGAATATGACTAGCCACTAGGAAATGTATTAATGATGAATGTACATTGTTAAATCTAAAAATATGGCCCATTTTTGTGTGATTTTAGTCATGTTAGTTTTTGGGCATGATAATTTTGGAGTGATTCATGAGCATAGACCTTAGATACTTCTATTCATATAAACACCATGAAGAGGATGTGTGGTAGGTGGAGGGGATTGATGGCGAATATATTGGTTAATCTCATTTTTAACTATAGGGTGAGTCAATTGGGATTCTATAGACATATGAGATGTATTAGTGTTTATTTCAACATTGATTTTATTATATACTAGTAGTGTTGCCTAATTTATTGCATGATTATGAAAGATATTAAATATTTATGGTCGACACCATGAAATTACAATAATCACTATCTGAATTTGAAAATATATACCATGAATATCCAATATATAAATTATATGGGGTTAACTATAAAGAACCTATGAAAGACATAAATTAATTTGAGAACAGGTATACCATTCATCCTCTAGGACAAATTTACTAAACATAATAAATTAAAAAATTATGTAAAATCCATACAATGTTTTGATGAATAAAAATAGGTTTTATGTTTTTATTAATATGACTAAATGAAACCTCCAAGCATCTTCAAAATAAAGTCATTTTGGTTCAAAAATAATCCAATCATGCAAATGGGTAAAAAGAAAGGGATAATGGGTATAACTAGGTAGGGTATGTTTGATTTGTAGTATCATAGATAAAGGGCCCCATTTTTAAATAGTGAATAATACCTAAATGGAACTAAATATAGAGGAATTCATTGTCCCATAGTCATAATATCCCATCTTTAGGGTACATTAAGAGTAACTTCTCATTACAAATCACTTACTGGTGCACCAAAATAAAAAATAATCTAAGGATACTTATGGATGTAAAGAAAACCCTAGGTGTTTTTGATATACATTGAGATATGTGGAAACTAAAATCCATAGATAGTGTTGTATAAAAGATTGAGTATTTAGGGAAATACCTCTCATGCCATGGATTTAGTAAAACTAAAGATCACTTTACCTATAATGACAACATCTATGAGTTTTGAACCTGGTGGAACATAGTTTATAAGAAATCAAGAAAAGAAAGAAAAATAATTTAAAATTGAAAACCAAATTAGAAAAAAATATATTTGTGTATAGAAAATCAAAACTTAATCTGAAACCCTAAGACCAAAAAAAAGCAATGTTAAATAGTGTATGAGTTCACCAATATGTTTTACCCTATTTTTGATTTGACAATAAATATATTTGTCTAATATATTTAAAATAGGAAATACATTACAATGGTAAAGATAAAATTAATAATTTTTTTGATTTTAAACTTTACTAAATATGGAAAAGTACTATTTTTGGAAAACACTAAGAATAAATTCACTTAGTTTTAATCAAATTTTTTTTTGATTTTTTATAATGTATAACAATGTGAGCAAAGAGAAGATGGCACTATGATTATTATTGATTAGTACCATAATCTTAAATTATTTATAGATATATGTGGAATCCTTAAATAATAGTGTAGGTTGATCATGTTTGTTGGCCGTATACTTATCCTAGTTGACTGTGACTGATGAATGACAATGAAAAATACATAAAATTAGAACTAGGGTAGTACAAGGTCAAAAAAATATGAGAATATTCTTGGATAAAACCAGCCTCCCTAGAAAATGGCATAGGCCAAACACGTTCTTTGATTGTAGACTTTTCTTTGTTGACTATGATAAAATTTGATTAGGTTGAGATATATAAATTTAGATTGTGTTATATAGAATTCGTTATTTTCTCCTTTGATTTGAAAATCTTAGGGCCTTCCTTAGATCTTGAAAATTGTAAAAAATAAAGGCAAGTGTAATGTATTGATCTGACCCTAATAACCCCCTTAATTATTTAATGTTACATATGTATCTAGATACTCTTAAGATGGAAATCAAGCCATGTGTAGTTCTCCCACCTAGAGTGATTGTGCAATTGTGCTCCTTGACTATATGTATGCAACTAGAAATATGGGTTTGATACTTGAAAATGATAAATTTTGACTTGATTTGGGATACTTTAGACCTGGCTCTTGGATGATCATTCTAAATGATATTTAATTTGAGAGGAATAATGAATATTTTCTCAATACATAATAGTTTGAAAGTGATCAATAAATAATGCCAAGCTAGGAACCAAGAATCTTCAAAATGAGGTTTTAATTTTATTATTTAGTGAAATATTTTGACAATTTCCTTTATCTAGCCTTATGAAATGTGTAGGAATACCCAAAAAAATTATTTGAAATTTGTAAATAGTCATTACTTGACATGGGACATGACCACTCTAACTAGACAAGACCATTGTATTTAAAATATAATTAATTAAAAAAATAATTATAAATAATTATAAATGAAAACTATTGAAATATAATATAGGAAGATAAATAATACAATATATAATTAATTAAAAAAGATAAATTTTTTATAAAAGTTATAAATTATTAAAAATAGAAAATAAGGATATGGTTAGAAAATTGTCCTTGAAAATAAGCATAGCTCGGATTGTAATTAGTTTCTATGAGCTATGATTGATTTAAATGACTTGAAAACTTAGATTCATATGAAAAAAAGATCCAATATTTAATAGGACAATGTCAGATAAGGTGGACAAGGTCATAATACATTATTTTCTGCTACTACAACTTTATCTAGATAGACTTTGCACTAAATTTGAAAATATGGGATTGTTTGCCCATGTTTGTAGGTGAACTATTTTTGGGTGGATATTAATTTTATGCATGAAATACTTATAAATTTGATTCCTTAGTCCTTCACAAGCACACAAGAGATATCAAATGTAATATGGGAAAATGGGGGATGTGGGAATGGTCGAGATATCTTTAAAAAACTCCTTGTTGACTGAGTGTTGCCTACATAGCCGAAGGCCTAAAGATGATATAGTTATCTCTTTAGGGAAGATAATGTGAATTAAAATAGAATTTTTGACTATAATTCTTGAAGAATTATTCCCTTAACCTATAATAAAACAATGTTAGACTTTGCTATGGACTATGGTATCATAACATAATTGAAATAACAAAATTTACTTAGAGGATAGATGTTATTTATTAGTGAGATAGAGTAATAGAGTTGGGGATTTCAAGTGTGAGACTTGATGTTATTTTATAGGTGAATATATCAAATTTTTACCATAACCAATCTATTGGTTTACATAGGAGAGTCATTATGAAGCATGTTATTTTGAAAAGATGACCATTAGAGAAGTATGGATAAGGCCACACTACATGACAAGGATGCAATGCATCCTTGTCTGATAGTGCACTCTTATTCAAAGGGGACGTAAGATTTTTAAACTAGAGTGATAGTGAAGAATATGTTGAATAGGTATAAAATAGAACATTCTTGGAGATGTGCATAATAATTTTAAGATTTTGAGGGCTTCATTAGAGATGATGGGTTATCATAATGTAAATTTATCAATCAAGGTAAATATGTATATAACAAACATTATCAAGTATTTATTGATTAAATTTTAGTGTCTACATCCCACCTCTCACTTTATTCTATTTATGCATAAAATTACCTGAGTAAAGTAAATGTGATACCTAAGTGTGTATACATACTTTATATTTATCATGGATATGTGCATGCCCCCTTATTGAGGAATGTTGAGAAGTGCTAGACCTATGGTGAATTGAGAGTGATCAAGTATAAATTTTAATAATCAGTGAATTTTTTGAGTTGGAAATATTTTATGCTTAAACCCTCATAAAGTAATTTGTAATGATTAAAGAGATGGTAACCAACAAAGTGATTCACTAAAGTGAACTAGGACATGGATCACTTGATAATTAAAAGAAGATGTGGGAAACAATACATGGATCTCTAAAGTGAAACCAATATGGGGAATGCCACTAAGCTCAAATGTGGTTCACTTATAAAAGATGAATCATACTAATATAGATAGATCTAGAGTTGAACTATAAATTATTAAAACTTTGACACTTGAAAAAGATAAATCTAAATTTTTTGAAGTAGTAAATTTTAAATGAATGAATATCATGGCCCCTACATTGTATATAGTTATGATTTGATATTTTGTAAAAAGTTTGAAATTTTTTAACTATATTTGTATAAGTGTATATATTCTCAATTAATCATAAGAAAGGAGACCATAAACAAGTTGAATGCCAAAAAATATGAAAATTATAATTTTTCATATTATAAACTATCAAATATGAAATGTATTGCTTGTGAGAGCTTGATGATAATCCCATTACAATGTCTTGATTTTGAGAAGAGGGAAATTTTATATAAATCACTTATCTTAAAATAAAAATTGAGAAAAATTATGAAATATGTAATCTAGTAATATCATTTAAATTGTTTAATTTTATTAGAGTTTGTAAGATGTAACATTTAATCATATGAGAAATTTAGATGTTGCATTGCATCATTTTAATTTAATGTAGTATTTAAGTATGAAGCATGTAAAGAATTTTAAAGTCTTGTATATTTATTGTAAGCATACTATTTGAATATATAAATCATTAAAACACATAAGTAGTATGTTCATGATCTAGATCATGGAATAATTAATATATGTAATTATATACTTAGTAATTCATTATAGGCATCATGTAACCACATTAAGAAGTTACAAACATGCAAGCAAAGTCACACAATGTCATGCAATATTAAGGAAAAAATGACACATATAAGGGACATGTAAGATGTCACATAGAGTTAGAAATCTTTCATAAATATCATACATGAGGCCTAATAAAACTGTAATGGACATGTAAATGTCACACAAACATAGAAGGTCTAGGGACACACACACAAGACATGATGATGACATACAATTAAGAGTGTGTATGTTCAACATACATAAGGCCAAGGTCCGCATACAAGAATAAAAAAATTATAAGCATGTTATGTAAGGAAACAAACATATTAAAGAAGCATAGAGAAACTAAAAGTACCATATTTTTATCATATCTATCTATGTTCATATTAGTGAAAAACATATTCAACATGGTACATGAAAATAATATATTAAGAAGAGACATATAGTTTTATTAAAGATAAACATGAAAAAGAGGTTTTAGATTAATAAAACCTATAAGAGTGTTCCTATAGAATAAGGATATACCCCCAGTTGAGAAAGTTTGTTGGGTATAATGCTATCCTAACATCAAAACCATCGATAAGTATGCCTTGAAGCTTAAAATATAAAATGATATTTGAGTATGTTTTATGCTCTATAATAAAATTTTGTAGAATTCCCTGTGACTGTGTTATAATTGAAACAAAATATACAATGTGTATAGGTAATGAACACAATAGAGGGTAGGGACACATTGAATTTTTTTTTGAATAGTGTGACACTATCCTAATTGACTATATGCACTATTTTTTTACTAGGACATCTTCATATGTGTATGAATATCTATTAATTTTATAATAATATGTCCTATTACACACTCAAAAAACTTGTGAGAAACATTATGTATTAAAAAGAGAATGAAATATGCTATGTACTTAACATAAAGATAGATGACATATGAAAAATTATAATCTAGCAACATGAAAGTATGCTAAAGTTATTGATTTTTATTTTTTTGTAGCTTTTAAAAACATATATGAATGTTTTTTTTTTTCCATATTTATAAAATTAAAGCATGTATAATTGAAATGTGAAAAATATTGGAAAGACACAAGAAATAATAATTTTATGGAATGGAAAAAGAAGGGGGAGATTCAAAAATCCCTAAAAAAGGTGGTGATTCAAAGTATGATAAGGATGAAGGAAATTTAAATTCCCACACAATAAAAATAGAGCCAAAGGATAGAATAAGGAATGGATTAGGTGTATAGGAATAAGAAACACAAGTAAGAAGTAAACAAGCTATGTATAAGTAGGTACTATGTAAGGAAATTAATTGAGGTCCTTGGAATAACCATGGGTCCAACCAATGATCTCATAAATAAGATGATTATACGTGTATCCAATTCTTTGATAGGAAGGAAAAAACTACTATGCAAAATAAGATGTACCAAATTTATAAGTTTATAAATATGAAGAAAAATGATGTGATAAAAATAACACTTTGAATCTAAAAAATAGATATGTGATGTAAAATAACCCTCTCAATCACTACCTATATATTTATCTAAGCATGTATCTTCCTACATGGGAGGACATGATGTAACAATTTGTAGCTATGTAGGATCCTTCTACACAGCCTATGATGTCATTTTAGATAAACACCTTATATTATATTCTATTTTGTGCTTAGGAGTAGATATATTTATCTTTGTATAAAAATCATGACACTCATATGTAATCCTATTATGCTCAAGAATAGATGGAAAAACGATAATTATTCATGCTCATGACTATGTAAAGAAAATAAAATATGCTTATGTTCATAAGTAGGTATAAAAGCTGATTTTGGAATATGTTTGTTTGAATCATATTGAATTGTTGTATAACTAATTCATTACCAATTTTCTCAATAAGTATACAAACCAACTATTGTGGATTAGGAATAAGAATTCATGGTTCCATAGGGTATTCATATTGAATTCCTATAATTTTAACCACTTGATTATCATGAGTATATTTTAGACACTTGTGAACTATATAAAGAAATGGTTTGATTCTCCATAACCAAGGTCTCCCTAATAACACATAAAATAAACCTATGATTGGTAATCCTAATAAAAAGGTGGGTATTATGAGAGGTCTCACATGTAGAGGTAATAAGATATGTCTAAGAGTATTTTATATATGACCATCAAATTATTTCACAACTATATATGCATGATGCATATCTTTCTCCTTATAATCGAGATAATGGAGAAGTGTTATGGTGCACATATTTTCACTTGATACTTTGTCTATCATGAAAATATGGATTGATTGTACACTAAAATATGCTCTAATGAATAATGCATGTCTATCAAAATCATCCACGTCACTTTATGAATCATAAAATGTAATAGATCAATGTGATGCTAGATTTCTTATAAATATACCAATGATACTATCAAGTGGATGTACATATAAACATGGAGGAGGATTAAAATTATATGTCTAATGTACTTTATAATTTTTCTTGTTAGCTTGTGATTCATGATTTTGAAAGGGATATATATATATATATATATATATATATATATATATATATATATATATTAGTGGAATGTCCAACACATATATGATAATCATAAAATGCATTCCCATAAAAAAATGTACATTGAGAATTCTTGGAATGTTTCCATCAGTGTGATTTATAATTAGTTCATAATTTTTTGGTTGTTTAGTCATTTAGTGGTTTTTTCGTTGTTGAAATATTATTTTATTGTTATTGATCTACTATTGTAGATTTCTTTAATAGACCACTAGTTTCTTATCTAATTGTTTTGGCTAGTATGTTGGTATTTTGTAAAATGGTGAGGTCCTTACTTAAAACCCCAAATGTAACAATAACAAATAAAAATATAGATTGAGGTCTTGATGGATCTATTTCAAATGGTGGAGGAAATGTAAGTAACATGACAATCAAGAAGCTTTATAGTAACACATGAGGAGGTGAAGGTGTCCTTGATGGAGCTTGTATTTGAAGTCTAGGTGGTCGTTGATTTATATCATTCACTATAAATTTAGCCTCATTTTTACTATATTTAGCTTTAATATTATAAGTAAGCTTGTTATTTTTACAATTATCAATTTAATGTAATCAATTTAAACTCACACTATTTGAATGCATGGAATAATTCATCAAAGGATTTGATCTTATTAAACATGATATACTCTTAAATAAGATTAATCAATGTTTGCATTAAAATTCCTTGAAGCTCACTATCAACCACCTTTTTTTTACTTTGGAAAGCACAATCTTGTATCTTAGAACATACTCACTAAGTATCTCATTTGGACCTTATTAAATATTCATAATTTTAAAAAAGGATAATTTATCACTAAGAATGATAGAAAAATGTACAGAAATTTATTTTCCAAAGGATTGAAATTTTTAATTGACTAAAGAAGAAGATCATAGAACCATCTGAGAGCATAATATTTGAGACTACATGCAAATAACTTAGTTAACAATATGTCAATATCTACATAATCTAGACAAGTTTCATGAAAGACACATAAATTTTGTTCAAGATGATCTTTACCTTCATATAGAGAAATATTAAAAGCCATAAATCCATTTGGAACATGATACGATGTATTTGAGAAACCTAATGGTTATGTAATAAGATACCAAAATCTAAGGACTATATTTAGAAATGGTTTGATAAATATTTGATAGATTGACTTGTAAGACGAGAAATGTTTGATAAAGAGAATCATTGATTATAGTAATGGGAGCAATTTAGGTAGTAATTATAGGCATAGGCATGGATAATTGGGGGAAAGAAAGAGATGTTCCTAGGTGAAGGGATAAAGGTGTAAAAATGAATAAGGGAATATAAATAGGCATAAGTTCAATGGTATGAGTAATAACATTAGAAGTACGGGATTTTATAATGAGAAAGGGTAAAATTTGAGAGAAGGAAGATAAATTAGCTTGATGTTCAACTTTATATTCAGTAAGTATGAAAATGATGTTATTCACCTCATGAGGGTATTTTTGGAGATCTTGACAAAATCTAGATAATTCTTTCACTTACTATAAATCTACTTTATTAATCTCATTTGTATCAAGGTGTGTTTCTCGTTCATTATCATATTGATCATTAGTAATACCATTATCAATTTCAATATAAAATTCATTTTCATCATGTCTTGCCATTGAAAAATAAACCGCATGGAGATCCATAAATGAAAAATAAGTACCACTTAATCTATCACTACACCTTAAAGGCATAACATATA
>JARHVA010003567.1:1665000-1827500 GCA_037957365.1 Torreya grandis
ACCATGAAATATGGCTAATTGCATAGCTAATGTCTAGCCTAGTATATGTTAATTAAATAATATTCCAAATCAACTATCAATAAAGAGTTGTATTTACTTACGATGATGGATCTGGATGAGACAACCGAAGCCTTTTATTCATAGGTGTAGCAATTGGATTATTGTCCATCATCTAAAATTATTTGAACATTGTCTTGGCATATTTCACCTAGGACAAAAATATGTGGTGTTACTTTTTCCATAATTTTAATCTAATATAATATTGTAAAATCCCAAGTTCTATCATGTTGAATGATTGGTTAATATCTTTCTTATTTTCATCAATCATCTTCACTAAACTGCTAGTGATGACTAGATCATTGACATATACTACAATAATCAAAATCTCTCCCTCTTTTTATTTGAGGTAGAGATTTGGATCATAAGAAATATTGTAGAATCCATGTTGAATGATATTCTCATCAAATTTTATGTGGCAGGCTTAGGGAGCCTATTTGAGACCGTAAATGTATTTGATGAGTTTACATACTTTTCCTTCATTACCAAGAGTGACAAAACCTTTTGGTTGTGACATATAAACTTATTATTGTATATTTTAATTTAAAAAGGCACTTTTTACATCCATTTGGTGGATATTTCATCCAAATTGTATAGATAGAGAAAATATCATTTTAATAGTATTGATCTTGGTCATAGGAGCAAATGTCTCCTCATAATTTGTCTTCCTTTTGTGTATATCCCTTTACTATGAGTCAAGCCTTATGCTTGTCAATAATTCCATCCACTTTGTATTTAGTTTTGAAGGCCCATTTATAGTTGATTGGCTTCTTCCCTGGTAGAATATATTCAAGATACCAGTTTTTATGTTTCATCAATGATCAAAATTATGAATCCATGACATGATTCTAAGGTTTAGACTTGAAGGCTTCTTGAACTATAGAGGGATCTTTTAATTTTACAAATATGCTCATTAGGGCCAAATTTACCTGATCTCAGGTAATTCTATGAGTCCTTGGTCCAATACTTGATGTGTCTAGAACTTTATCTAGTTTATCATCCTTTAATGTACTTGTATACCATTTCGGCATATGTTGAGTGATATGTATTGGTGGTGGATTTGCACCATTATTCCCATAATCATAATCATTGTCTTCATCTTATGAATTTCCATATTTTACATTATCTATGGGTCTGTTGTTATACCAAGTGAGCCTGTATAAGGAGATTCTACATCTGTCTTATCCAAAAACTCAACATGCCTTCTTGTGTATATTTTATTGGTCATGGGATCCATTAATATATAGGAAAGTGCTTCTTCATTATAATATAATAAGACATACTTTTTTCTTTCATGTCAAGTTTAGTCCTCTTTGCTTTGGGAATATGCATACTTGATTTTCATCTAAAAACTTGAATATGTGCCATATATGGCTTATGCCCTGACCATGATTCTTATGGTGTTACCCCATCAAGATTTTTAGTCAGAACTTTATTGAGTATATAGACTATATTTTTTATTACTTCTACCCAAAATGATTTTATAAAACCTAAGTCATGTAGTATACATCAAACCATTTCCATGATAATATGATTCCTCCATTCAAAAATAGTTTTTTTTTGTGGTGTATGTGGAGTTTAAATTTGATGAATAATGATGTTTTATTTCAAAAATTCTTTGAATTCATTACTAGTGAATTCACCCCCATGATGCGAGTAGAGGGTTATGATTTTTTGACCAATATCTATTTCAATAATAATTGTGAATTTTTTGAAACTTTCAAGGGTTTGAATCTTTCTATTCATACAATAAACCACATTTTTATATAAAAATAATCAACAAAGAACATGAATTACTTAATCCTAGAATGACTAGGTGACATTAGTTCACATCAATTAGTATGCACCAGATCAAGTTTTCCATGGGCCTGATATGTACTTTTCTAAAATAGAGCTCTATGTTGTTTACCTACTAAACAATGTTGACATTTGTTTGCACCATTTTTGAGAGGTGACAATCCTCTTAACATATTATAATGGTGAAGTATGTTAAGATATCTTAAACTGATGAAACCAAATCTTCTATGTAACAATTTTGTTGAGTCTGTGTATCTTACCATAAGTGTCTGATTATTTTTCTACACAAAGTCAAGTAAGAAAATTTTACCAACTCCTCAGGCTCATGTAATAATTTTTGAGTATTTTGACCTATCTATGATCAAAGACATATTTTTCCACCTTTTCAATAAATTCAATGTTGAGGTTATGGTAAAGTAACTAACTGATAAAAGATTCTTTGTGACTCTTAGAACATACATGATGTCTAAGATGTTACAAGCATTGAATCCAAGTGGTAAAAGATGTTCCCAATACCTTGAACATGATAGGATGAATCATCACCCAAAGAGACATGATTTTTAGGATAATTTTCATTCATATTATAGAACCAATCTTATCTTCTAGTCATGTGTTGAGTGGTACTAGACTTGACATACTAGATAAAACTTTGTGATGTTGACTCTTCATGAGACTATGTAGTATATAAGAAGTCTACATTTGAAGGGATTTCTTCTTATTAAATAATGTTACCTTGTTGATTGGATTTATTATTATAATGACCTTTATTATTTTCTTGTTTATTGTGTGGATGAGATGATTGCTAGTCAGTAGGCTTCTTTTTGTTTGAAGAGTCCTATAAATGAGTTATACCAACAATCCTTAAGGTCATGGACTTTCCTTCCACATATAAGTTAGACTTCTTTACACATATAAGGTAGACTTACTTCCACATATAAGGTAGACATTTTTTTTGTTTGTTCCCCCATGTATTATGACGATGGCTTTAATTTGGTTTAGAAGACTTGATCTACTTTTTCCCCTTTTGTTGATGAGAGGCAAGATCATGTTCTTCTAATTCCTCTTCTTTTAAATGCATAGATTCTTCTTGATGTAACATGTTTACAAACTTGTCAAAAGATGGTTTATATTTTATGAAATTCAAATTAGTCATGAATATCTTGTAAAAAGGTGGCAGTGCTCTCAAGACAATAGGTACAAGGGAGGTATCTATCACTTGCTCACCCAATGTTTATAGTAAATCCCTCAGGGTTGCAATACATTGTAGAAAAGCTTCTACTTTTGTACTAGACTTCTATTTGAGTGAATGAAGTTAAATCTAAAAATGGAGAATGGTACCTTCATTTTTGGCCTCATAGATGGTTTGAAGCTTATCCCAAGTGTCTTTAGCTATTGTGGCCTCACAGATATGAGTTTTTATCTCATCTAAAACCCTAAATATTATTATCAATTTTGCCTTCTAGTTTGGTTTATCAAAATTATGCTACTGATCAACATTAATGTAATATCAGGTGAATGTACCATTGATAATAGGCTAAATATATTTAAATTCAAAATGTGTCATTATTTTTGTTTTCCAAATGACATAGTTTTCACTGCATAGAAGTTGAGAGTCTAGCAAAAATAATTTTGGGCCATTTCTAACCATTTTGTAGAATCTAACCAAAGGTGATGGATTGGTTCCTTATGACTCTAGGTATCAAGGTATCCATTTATTTATACCATAAATATTATATACTAAAACTTTATTTACATGTGCCCTTCGTTTATACCCATCAGTATGTGGAATAAGCTCTCCCTTTATTTATACCCGATGGTATATGAAAGAAGTGTAAATGTACATGAAAGAGAATGATACATGGTACTTAGATAGTAATAAAAATGGGCTGTCTAATAATTATCACATATTCATATGGAATTAAATATACATGGACATAACTTTCTTCTATACTTGGAATTTACACATATTAGGATTTATGCCTTTCAATTGAATAGAATGGGTAAAATGGAGAGATGGCTGAATGAATGTGTAACCTTATTTCTCCCTAATGTTTTATAGGGATAATGGATATATGTTTTTATTTAATTTATGATTGGATATGTATTTAGTATCTCAATAATGATGGATCTACCTATAAACGTGATTTAGAAGCATAATTTTGACTAAACACTGTGATTTGCATAAATGCACTATTTTATTTTTGCCCTTTTCAATGTATTTGATTGAAAAAATGAAATATTATAATTATTTAAAAATAAATGATTAAAATATATTGAAAAACACTAAATACATTTTAAAAAATAATATCCCCCCTTTAAAAAAATTTTGGGCTCTTTGACCTCTTTTTTTATGACTTTCCTAGTTAAATTTAGCTAGTTACAACTAAAGTTGGTGGAATTTACAAATTTAGTAGAAATTCTAAAGTTTATATTTCTTACAAAAATAATTTTTGTGGATTTTAACCTCACACTTCTAATTTTATAAAAATAACTGTCACCAACCTGCCTAAGCATTCTTTCAAGTTTATACATGACAAAACTTGTATTTAAATGAGTAAAAATATGCAAACCATACCTTTAGAATGAGCATTGAAAAATATTCCCTATGATCCATACATATAAATGAAAAAATATACATAAAAAATTCACATGAAAATTATGATAGTCTATATATCCTCCAAGCATCATATTTGTAATTTTCATAAAGTACATCCTCTAATTAGAACAAAACTATATGGGTATGCAGGAATCTTGGGACATATTACAAATTTCCCATTTAATCCACAAAAAATATTGTAAGAACTAATAAAATGGTGTATAAACTTATATGAGGTGAAATATATACTATTTTTATACCACTCTATGGCCTTATATTTAAAAATATATATATGTACAACCTATACCAATCAAAACCCTTTGTGGGGTAGATAATTGTCAAAAAGACCAATCAATAGGTTTGGCTCTCAATAGACTATATGGCCTGGTCCAAAATGGTCCATTAAAATAAAAAATGATTCTTGACTCATATATATATGCCCTTGTACTATCAAATTAATATTTTATAAACTATGTGACTAAAAACCATCATAAACATATATAAATTTCCATAAAAATTTTTCAATCAAGGGAGATCTTGTGAGAGAATGATTGAAATTTGGAACACAACAATGAAAAAAGAAAATTATCTGGGTAATGGCTATGCAAGATTTTTTTTTTCATAGCTTGGATCAATCAACATGGAGAGTGCATGGGATGCTCTCAATATAATGTAAATTATCTTGTCCTACGCTGAAACCAAATGTGAGAATGAATGTTTTATTCAGCTAATGTAAACCAAATTACAAAGGATATTATATAGCCAATAATATAGCCTAAAAAAACCCCTAAGATATAGTGAAAAATAATAACAAAGAACCTAGAATAGAGTTTATGGGTTGAAAAAATAATATAATATAACATCAAAATTCTAATGTTGAATTATATGATTCTAACATAGCAATACTAATTAGCAATGGTGAATTAATCACCAATAATAATCTAAAATTTATAGTTATAAAATGTTATTTTCCACAACATGATATGATGTTTAGGGTGATGGTGATTAGAATTCAAGCTGATAAACTTTTTTATCAAGAAGTGTTCATAAAATGGAAATTGGTTGATCTTTAAAGCTATTACATTGTAAAGGTTGAGTTACTTATGAATGAGTCTTATGAGTTATCTCTTTTGGTAATTATATGTTATTGACTTTATTAATTTGTAATATTATATTTTATGATCTAACACTATTGATATATGGAACTTGGTATGATTAAAAGTGTTAGCACATGCACATACATTATCATCCAATCTATCCCTAAATGACTTAAACTATAAAGTTAGAGTAGAAACATGCTTTTGAAGATCATCCATTGTATGTACCATATAAATCATATGAGTATTAGGTATGATTATGTCTTGTAATTATTCATTCATATATTTCATCTCACCATCTATCTTAGACATAGGTATATTAGGCTCATCAAAAATAATTTTATCATTGCATGGCTTAAAATAATTTTCATTTTCCATATAAGCATCATTACATAGTTTTGAATATTAACCATATTAATTTTATAGAAAATAATGAACAAAATCATGTTGCATATCTATATAAGGAGTTGTATCACATTATATTTTAAAAAGAAAGTAGTATCACATACCTTGTCACTAGAAATATCATTTTAAGACATCATCATGAGATGTAGCATGTTAATGATATATCAATTGAATCAATGTGAATCCTCATTCTTAATTTGAGTTCAAGTAGGATAAATAATTATATTAATAAATTCAATGTTACTTTACTCTTTTTCTAGGGTATGACTAGTGGAAGAGTGTAAATAAGGAGGATTGAATTTCTGAATTTTAAGCCTATTGTATTTTTCTTCCTTTTCACTAAAATTTTATAAATATATGTCACTATCATAGAAATATACCACACCATCATGATCATAAATATAATAGTAATTTCATTCACTCATACAATCATATTACTCATCTACATAAGCATTATCATTAAGTACATAATCATGAACATCTACATCCTCATTTTTCCATTCATTAGCATATTTATAATTCATATAATGAGTAGATAAAAAATTAATCCATAGGATAAGACATCATAATTTTTCCATATAAACATGTTAAAACATTGAGAATAATAATATTATAGAAGATATATCTAAAATACACAAATATGAGAGTAACTATTATTTATTTCACTTGATATTTATAGAAACAACCAAACTAACATGGATCTTAGCTTATTTGAATTATGATCGTATCTATGCAAGTTTAAAATTGTAATCAATGATTTATAATGGGTATATAGTTACTCAAATATATAAATTGAGTGTCTTAGCCTATAGGGACAAATATGGTAATGCCTAGATGCCTATGGTGACCTGGTCCATCTAATGTCTACTAGATATATCCCTATGAGAACTGGTAGACTGTTTCATCATATATTGATGTAATTGTATATAGATATGTATTATATGAAATATCATATGCTTTAATGATGTGAAAGTTTATATTCAACTTATTTAACCTTTAAACCCTATCTCAAATTTTGACACTTTCTTCACCTATTAAAGGGATTTAGAAAGGATGGGTCGCGTTGCCTCAACCACCCTCCATGATGGGGTTGAGTGATACCTATATTCTACTATTCCAAATAGAGATTAAAATGCATTAGTTCACTCACCTAATTTTTTTCATGTTGAATCAATGTTTTACTAGTATGTCATGAAATAATGTGTAACTTTCAACACTTGACAACATGTGATATTAACCTTTCAATAGTATTCATACTTAGATTGAACAATTTTCAATGTACGGGTTTACATATTTGGATGTTTTATGATAGTGCCTCAAGGATGTGAAAATTTATTACTTAGTGTAATAGACATTTTAAAATGAAGTTATAGATAGGAATAGGCTTAGGATTGATATGTATATATACTTGAATTTTTGTGTAATTTTAGTCTAAAATGACATGAAAAAAGTGTGGGCTAACCCAAATTAAGATTTTGAATTTGTTAAAATGACTTTCAAAGAATGAATAGATAGGTTCTATAGAAAAAATGAATCCTATAACTAAATCTATTTGATTGTGGCTAGAAGTGTCTAAGACATAGGAAACAATGATATAAGATTAGGTAGAAGTTTGTGTGAGATGATTAAATATTCATGTAGATATTAGAGAAACCCTGTGTGTGAATATTGGAAAATGCAAAAGACTAGGATGATAAGTAAGTGAATGGTTAGGAGAGTGAGTGAGCAAGAGTCATATATGTAGGCACAAGTCATGTATGTGAGGGTTTGGTCAAAACTGACATTGTCAAATGTCTAGTACCAAATTTATGTGTTTGTAGTAATTTAGCAAGAAAAAAATCATAAGATTCATTTTTGAGAACTATATGAAATAAAGTTGAAATTATCTTAGGATAAAATGTAATAGGAAAAATAAAAAAATGAATTGGCTATCTAGTATTTATATTATATCCTATAACAATTATTAAATTATTTTCTAAATATCTTCAATAGATCCTAAGACCATTAATGAATTTGTTAGTACATATATTGAAACTTGAACTATTATCAACCATAACTCCATCCTTTTAATTTCCAAATTAAATTATGTAAACTCTTAAAAATTAAGTCCCTTTATTTGATCTATCATTTAGAATCTAACTATCATGAAACACAAATAAAGGAGGTGTCATATTCATTGTAACTATACTAACCACACCAATGAATCCATCAAGTGGACAATATTTATAATTTTTTGGTGTTTCCATTTGATCTTGTCTATCTATTATGTGAACATTTCCTTAATCCTTTGATTGAGTATTATAATTTAGAATAGGTCTGCTAAAACTTTTCAAGTGTTAATTTGGTGGAGCCATTGATTAATTAATTTATTTTCCCTTCATTTGAATTTGGATATCATGAATGTGATTTTTTATCTTGTATTTCAACATAATGCTTAAATTTTAATAATTAATTTTAATTATATAGAATTCAAATAATGTGTTTACATAATAATTTTTGGATTTGTTTCTTAAAGGATATAATTCTTTAATGTGATGAAAAGTAATGATATTACACTCATTTTTGTAACATATTTTTTAGAATTGTAACTAACCTTGTAAATTTATTATGCTCCATTTGTTGGTATAGAATATGAATGTCATATGGTTGATCCATAAGATGACAAAATTATTAAAATCATTATTAGGTCAAAACATTTTCATTACTTATAACCTTGAGTTTTTTTGAAGTTTTGAACCATTTGAAGTTGTAGGATTAAACCCATAATTAGGAACATTTGAATTTTAAAACTAGGACTCAAATTCTCTACCCACATGAAAAATCACATCATGTTGAAGACCATTTATTTATTAATAATTGAAAGCAAGCTATTATAAAATATACTTTAATGGTATTTAAATAATAAATAGTGAGTCATCTTGGTAGATGTAGTCTTTTATTAGATCGTGTCACTAATAGGTTCATTTAATCCCTTTTTATCCGAGCTATTTTTTACAAATATAACCTTCATGTAACTATTTGTTAAAAAATTATATAATAAGTCATCAATTATTGTTGTGAAATAATGTGAGGATCCACATGGTAAAACATAAAACCAATCAAGTACATATATTTAAATATAATTATAAGCACATTAGTTAGGATGTATAATTAAGTGAAAAATATAAGAAAGAGGACTAAGTAGTTCTAATACAATGATAAGGGTTTCATTTTTTATTAAATAATTAAAAATTTTGTGCAAAAAATCCTATTTAAATGTATAGGAAAGCATTTATTAATCCAAGAGGTTAAGAAGAATGTCATTATAGGTGATCATATTGTTTGGATTTTAATACCCTTGAAAAATAACATAAATAGGATTTTATATGTCATAAAATGTATGCATCAAAGTAGTCATTTTAGGATTTAGAATATAATTTGGGGTATAATAGGTTGAAGTTGAATCATTTTTTAAAGTATAAGGATTTGAACAATGTGGATATATTGGAGAAGTATTATAATTAAAATATAGTTCAACAAGAGGAATTAAGTATTAAATTTTGTTCAATTCGTGCCTCAATTTGGGTTGAAATTGCACTAGAAATTGATATATTATGGTGGTTTTTTCATCAAAATTTTGAATAAATTGAGTTTAATTTTTTGGTGCAAAGTTGAAAAGACTATAATTTTTCATATGCCCAATTTGTGTCACATTTGCACTACATGTGCACCATAGTTGTGTTAAATTTGTGTCATGAATAGGGTCTAATTTATATCCAACTTTTACCTTTTTTTTAATTGATTTCTATGTTAAATTTATTTGACTAATCCTTAAATTATACATAAAACACACACACGCACACACACACACACACACACACACACACACACACACACACACACACACACACACACACACACACACACACACACACACACACACACACACACACACACACACACACTCACTCACTCACACTCACACACACACACACACACACACACACACACACACACACACACACACACACACACACACACACACACACACACACACACACACAAACACACACACACACACACACACACACACACACACACACACACACACACACACACACACACACACACACAAACACACACAAAGTAATTTATTTATATATTTGTATATTATATGTGCCATTTATATATATTTATTTTCATATTTATCATATTATATGAATCATTTGCATCTCTTGAATAAAAATAATCACAAGGTAAAAATAATTTAAAAATATGTATTATTAACATAAAATTTAAATATATTCAAGTAATGAGATGAATACAAATTGGTAATTTTGTCAAATACTTTGCATTCAAGCTAGAAACAAGCTAAACTAGATAAATTAGAGAGAGAGAGAGAGAGAGAGAGAGAGAGAGAGAGAGAGAGAGAGAGAGAGAGAGAGAGAGAGAGAGAGAGAGAGAGAGAGAGAGAGAGAGAGAGAGAGAGAGAGAGAGAGAGAGAGAGAGAGGAGAGAGAGAGAGAGAGAGAGAGAGAGAGAGAGAGAGAGAGAGAGAGAGAGAGAGAGAGAGAGAGAGAGAGGGTTTCCACATTATTTTGGGGTTTCAAATGGTTTTTTTCCTTGGGAATACTTCCTAGGTTTTGTTAGAAGTTTATTTAATGGTTTTCAAAGTTTTTATAAAAATTTTTAGGTTTAAATAAATTCAATAATAAAATTTAAAAACAAGGTGTTTTTTAGAGTTGTTAAAGGGTTTTATTCCTATTGAATACTTAATAGAGTGTTTACAAATTTATTTAGTGGGGTTTTATAGTGTTTTTGAAGCTTTACCTAGTTTTTTTTTAAGTTTAAATAAATTAAAAAATAAAATTTAAAATCTAGATACCTCTAGTTTATTTTAGGTTTCTAGCTTGGTATATCTTCTCTTTCTTTTCCCATAAAATTTGTTGAATCGCCTTCCTTGATATTTGTGTCTCATAGTCTTATCTCTAAAAATGAAAAATGGAAACAAAAATGAAGTGAAAGGGATATAACACTTTATTAAATATATTTTATAGTTTTTGTAATACAACTATGGTGTAATTCACACCAGAGATGTATCACAAATATGTGTGTGAGTGTATTTTTTTATTACATTAAATAATTTTTATATGTTAAGAAAATTTTGTATGTATTTTTTTTATAAATATTAATATTAATTTTATATATTTAAATAAATGACATAAAGAATATATTGAAATTTCAACTATTAAATTTTATCTTTATTAATTTCATTGAACTATCTAATGGTTACATGCCTTAGATTTGCATTCGAAACTAATTTTCCCTTCATTTTTCTTTCTATATATCTAAAAATTTGGTAGATCCCATTAATTATCAATATGTAACCCTATTAATATGTTACAATATCCATAATATTCATCACCTTAAGCTTTATCACCTACTTCATCTTAATCTTTGTCAACTTGATCATCTTCATCTTCTTTAAATTTTTTCATTGTGACATCTAAATTCACCATATTTATCAATATTTTCAAAGTATTGTTTAGGTTATTGTTCATTTTATTCTTTACTCGAATCATTTTGATCATATCTATAAATATAATTACTCTTTTCAAATGAAAAACATAGTACATCTTTTTTACCATCAACAAAATGTCTCATATTTGACTCAAATTGTAATACAAATTGCCAATTATTTTACTTCTCAATATTAGGATAAAAGAAGACCTACAAAGGTATAATTAAAGTAAAGGTTATATCAAAATTCATAAAAAAATAATTGTAATTAATATGATTTATATGTTTTTTTTTTTTGAAAATGTAATTGTAATTAATACCTAATCACAAATTTGAGGAATCACATAAGGCTCTTTCCCCTCAAGTTGTGGTCTAATAACATCAACTAATTTAAGACCACTATAAATTTATAATTTTAAAAATCTATTATAAATAGAATGGTACCATGTGAATGTAAATATAAAATTTGAAAAACTATATAATCAAGTTTATTATCTCTTCCATCTTCCCAACATAATCCAAATTCCCTTGGACCTTCTGCCACTTTCATTTACTCTTCTAGCATGTTGAAAATGAACTAAGACTATAGAACAATAATTGACCCTTATTTTGTCAAAATTTTCCACATGGAAATATTTTTCCTTAAATAAAATATATGAATTATTAATCACCTATATTATTTCATATCACTTATTAATGTATTATTAAAATCACAAAAAAATCACTAACTTGTATAATTTATTCTTCACATCCTCTAGAAATGTCTAATGTTTATTTTATTACATTATTTTGATTATTTTTAGGAATAGTTTATAAATAATAACACATGTAATGAACAATATGATTATCTAGAAATATGTTTTATAATTTAGATAGTATTTATTTTTGTGGATGTTGTCTTTGTAGATACAGAATTTGGGTAATTATTTTATTACAATGTTTTTAGTACTTTCTAAGCATATGGGTCATCACATTAATTTAGGATTTCATTCGAGGTAGTGGCATTTAACTATATTTCATATATGTGTGGTTCCATGGTCATCTCTTCCTCATTTTGTTTTTGTGTTTGTCATGTTTTATTTAGATCATGGGACTATTTTCTCCATCCTTTGTGTGTGTGTGTGTCTATTCTTTCTTCCTAGTAGAAAAGTGTGTTTCTTAAGTTTGATGACCTATTAGACTTGTGACCTATGTGTCTATGCCCCATTTACCCTTTATGGGATCTTATACCCATGGTCATATCTTGTTTGCATGTAAATCTAATTGTTAGTATTTTACATTTTCTTTGGTTATTTTTTGCACATCAGTTAGTCCTTAATTACAATCATGAGAAGCCTACATACAAAAATAGTATAATGAAATTTTAAAAAGGGAGGATGACACAATAAAAATTATAAGAGGCATATCACTTCTAACATCACTTGTAATTTTAAGTCTAGGCACAACTAATAAATATTTATCTCCTCTCAAAAAATTTAAATCAAATTCATATCCTTTTATACAAAATGAAGGTTTAAGTTAGTTGTAACTTCACTTAGGGAGAGGAGGTGGAATCCCTAAAATCAAATTCATCATATAAGAATTGCATGAAATATAAAGGGTTTGATTCTAACATGAAATATATGTATCTTACAACTCCACTTTGGTTGTTTTAAGACCCAAATACTTCTCACTTATCTCTTTTTTATTGGCATATCATTACACCAAACCAGGTAAAATAAAAATAATCACCAACTCAACATATTATATTCATTAAAAAAATAATGAGATAATAAAGGAAGATCATAAATTTGACATCAAACTAGTGATGAAAAAAATTAAATTTCACAACTCTACATAGGTTATAATTTATGGAACATAGTCAGACATGGGAGAGTGAGTCCACATAGGTCAAAGCATGAGTCTTCCTAGGAGCCATAATGTTTGGGAGTAACACATAAATAGTCTACGCTATCATATTATATATCCAAATCTTAGTTATAAAAACTAGGTAAGATCATTTATTATATTTTTTAATTTTTTTTTCATATTTTAGTTCACTTATGACTTTGTCTTCTTAATTTTATCAATCTATTGGGCACATCTAATTTTTTTACTTCCATATATATATTTTTAGATAAATTCATTGCCATTTTTTATTCCTTATTTTGCATAAAATCATAATTAGGGTAAAAATAAATGGTGAACCCAACCTAACCTTTCTCCAAAATATTATGTAAAGGCACCAAGCTAAATGGGATGAACATTATCAAAAATATTTTGATAACATTAGAGATTATCTAGTCAATTCACTAGTTATTATATAAATTATCCCCAACCAACCATTAAAATTATACATATCCACCACAAAACATGTTTTTACAAACTTGTTAGCCTAATATGATGATGAATATAGATAACAATACTATAGTACATCAATCAAACCTTAGTTAATTAAAATAAACAATTCAATGAAAATACAATGCTTGGCTATAACTTTCACAAAATAAAAGCTTAGACATTACATGCTTAATACTAAGATTCATATGATTGAATATATATATATATATATATATATATATATATATATATATATATATATATATCCTATGAGGTACATAATGCATAATCATTGTATATCCAAATGCATTTCCAAGTGGGTCATGATATTCATGGAATTTTATCTAAATCTAATATCTAAAAAAATTGTCAAATGACAATTTATTATAGATCAACTCTTCACAAATTCCTTACATTAATTTAATTTGATCAGATATTTTCAATGATATAATTTTTTATTATTTATGCCAATGAAAATAAATTTTGGACCATGTATTTTTATGAATGTAAATGCACTTT
The DNA here is from genome assembly GCA_037957365.1 of Torreya grandis. Taxonomy (NCBI): domain Eukaryota; kingdom Viridiplantae; phylum Streptophyta; class Pinopsida; order Cupressales; family Taxaceae; genus Torreya; species Torreya grandis. Next base: position 1,679,289 of record JARHVA010003567.1, read on the forward strand.
AGGTGTCATGGTCCATATTTTCTTAGTAGCCACCTAAGGGCAGACTATGCCATTGACATATAGTTGAACTTTCAATGAAAAATAATATATATAATAAAATTCTTTGATTCTAGGTTTACATGATAAAATTTCCCTCAAATATAAAATCAATAATTTTTTTTAGTGATTCCTAATTTTTCATCAACTAAGTTTCAAGTGATAATCAAACCAGAGAAGAAAAAATATTTCCCTATCAAGATTTGGTTCTTAGTTTGCTTACTGCTTTGATGTCTTTAAGATTTGAGATATACTTGGGAAGATTAACCACCTTGGTGAAACTATTAGTTCCACATCACTTGTTCCTATAGAAGTTACATATGATCAATATTTACTCAACATTAAGAAAATACAAAAATAAATAGCTTCACTCTCACATTAGATGAACCATAGATAATCGCCATTAATTTTGAAAAAAATACTCTAGAGTAGCATAATTTTTTTAATAAATGATTAGTTGTTAAGATATTTCATGAAAATTTCACTAAAATTAAAAAATTGTAAAAAGATGCTAGAAAATATGTTATCATTGGTGATGCTCTTTTCTAGAGATATTTGGAATGTCAATTACTTAGATGACTTAGGCATGAAAAAGATAAAATTTCCTTACAATTAATTCATGATAGAGAATGTGGTGGAAAATAAATTCCATGCAAACTACTACAAATGGGTTATTACTAGACTTCCATGAAATAAGAATGTCAAGAAAATTAAAAAAATGTGATAAATCTCAAAGACATAGTAACTCAACACATGCACCATCTCAAGAATTATAACCTATTGTATCATCTTTCCCATTTTGAATTTAGCATTTTGATCTTATAAGGAAAGCAAATCCTATGCCATTATAAGGTCATAAGTTAGTTATTACAACCACTAAGTATTTTACCAAATGGATTGAGTCTATTCATTTAGAAGTAACCATAGGAAAGGACATATGTATGTTCATGATGACACATATTGTATCTATATTTTTAGTTCCATATGAAATTATAATTGAAGTGGTTCATATTTCAACAATAAAAATATCAAGAAATTTTGCATAAGTACAAAATTTCATGTACAGTTTCCACACCATACTACCCATAATAGAATAATGAAGCTAAATAAGTAAATAAAATCATTGTTAATATGTGAGTAAAATTGTTTTTAAATAAAGGTAAGATTTACATAACTAATAATTAGGCCATATGGGATTACAACAATAGTGTTTAAACAAGTATATGGGTGATACCATATTCCTTATTTTAATTAGCAAATGTAGTTGTTGGGTACTCAAAATGTACCTATTAAATTAAGCACATTGTTATACCATTGAAGAATTAAAGGGACTTTCATCCTCTCATTTTAGGATTATTGTAGAGACATTCCAAGGCATTAGTTATAGGTATTGGGATCTATTAAATAGCCTAATTGGAATAAGCATACAAGAGATGGAATGTTACCACCAGAAGCCCAAGATTATCCACATTACAATGAATTCTTACACAAACTGGTCCTCTTTAAAATACGACTACTCTATTAACCTATGATCTACAATTAGGATTCAACAAACTTGATTCAAAGTATTAATCGAAGAAACATCAGAAAGAGGGAGAGGGTAAGGCAAAAATGGAATGTTTATAGGTGAATATGGAAATATCAATAATTAAGACCAAGTATGAGCCTAAATACAATTTTACCACTATATTTTGAGTTTCATATAGGCTCTAACTTTAGTCACACATCAAATGGAGTTGAATGAAAAATCATGTAATCAATTATTGAAACTTCATTCTATAGATAAACACATACAATATTTTAGTTAACATAGACACATAATTAAAAGTACCTTTTAAAATGTTAAGAAATGCAAAAATTAACTAGAATAACATGACACATATTCTTGATTAACATTTTTTGTAGAAAGACTCATATCATAGCCTATAAAACTAATAGTCTCCCATTTTTAGCATAGAATTGGAAGGAATTCATAAATCAGACACAAAAAAATATAATAAAAACCATAAAACATAAAAATATAAGCACATTAATTATTTATTCCTTTTATTATAAAAGTTTTGACCTTCCAACAATGCTACAAAACAACATATATAGGAGTTAGAAACATGCTCATTAAAAATATTTCTATCATTGCATGGCTTATAATAATTTTCATTTTCCATATAAGCATCATTACATAGTTTTGAATGATAATCACATTTATTTTCTAGAAAATAATGAATAAAATCATGTTGCATATCTATATAAGGAGTTGCAACTAGATAAGTTTGTAAATTCCACTAACTTTAGCTGTAACTAGCTAAATTTAACTAGGAAAGTCATAAAAAAAGAGGTCAAAGAGCCCAAATTTTTTTAAAGGGGGGATATTATATTTTAAAATGTATTTAGTGTTTTTACATATATTTTAATAATTAATTTTTAAATCATTATAATATTTCATTTTTTCATTAAAATACATTGAAAAAGGCAAAATTAAAAGTACCTTTTAAAATGTGAAGAAATACAAAAATTAACTAGAATAACATAACACACATTCTTGATCAACATTTGTTGTAGAAACATTCATATCATAGCCTATAAAACTAATATTTTCCCATTTTTAGCATAGAATTGGAAGGAATTCATAAATCAGACACAAAAAATATAATAAAACCCATAAAACATAAAAATATAAGCACATTAATTATTTATGCCTTTTATTACAAAAGTTTTGACCTTCCAACAATGCTACAAAACAACATATATAGGAGTGAGATGGGATTTGTCACTAATTTGTGTGAAATCCCATTCTAATCCATCATGGAAAAAATAGTTATAACCATAAAATAACATGTCCCAAGAAAGAAAAAAGAGGGAAGATCAGATAAAATAATAAACAACATTCCATTTTAGGATCACAAGACGAATGTAAACATCATTATATAGAACCCTGAGGGGGAACTTCATAATTACATCTGAGCACCTTATTGATCTATTAGTGCCTTATCAACAAAATTCACCTCTCTATCCAACTTGGTTAGGTTGAAATGTCTCACTAAATAGAACTTTAGTTTGAGTCAACAAATTACCATGTACCTTAAGAAGAGCCTCAAGAGATACCTTCACTACTTTGACCTAGCTAATGTTGTTGGTGGACTATGTGGTAAGCTAAAAAATATGTTTGTCCCCATATTTTTTTTCCTCCATAATCTTAATATTCATGGATACATTAAAATGTTCAAGGTGGACCCTAAATTCACTAGTTGTGAGTAGTGTGCCATTAGGGTGGGAGAGGATATAATGCTGACCTCCTTGAAGTAAGCCAGGTTATGACCCATGATTTTATTCAAGGGTTTGATGGTAACTTAGATTTATATGAGACAATATTAAAATTTTGTCCTCATACACCCTGTGAATGTCTGGTATAAATTGAGGTCCATGAGGGGCATGATTTTGAGATTGAGGAACATCCTCTTATTGATGTTCTCTACCATATTATTACATTTATTATCAATTCTAATGATCCTATCTAGTTACTAATGTTCTCTCTAGAAGAGCACACTTCCATTTGAGAAAACTCTTTCCACCTATCTCAAGGCTATATATAAGTAAAAAAGTACTACTTCCACCTTACTAATGAGGTTAACTAGGAATGAGATCCTAACTTGAGACTCTATGGTCTTGACTTGTTCCTTGATCTTCTCTATTATCTCATTTATGAGAGGTACGATATAAACCAGGTCTTTTACAATCTTTTCTTATCCCATCTAAGTCCTCTTATTCATGAGGGAGAAGAGGGTTTCCTATGTTATCCATGTAATGAGGTCCCCATCTTAGGTGAAGGTTTGGGTCATCACCCTCTCCATCTTTCTAATATATCTATCAAATTGGAGATGAATGTTTGGGTACCCATGGTAGACCATCTTAGATCTCTTTGATTTTAAATATTTCATGGGAATAATCCATCCTTATCCTCCCATTGTTCCTAGGGCTATTGAATATGAAGTGGATGGTGAAGGCATGGGTAGAGGTGGAAAGAATGGAGGTATATGAAATAGGATTGAAGATGGAGGGGGATTATGGATGAAAATGGGGGAGTGGAAAGGGGAATCACCCATGTGAATAAATGTGATCTTATTTGGTTCTAAGTCACATAGACTTTTGGACCAATTATTCCTAGGAGTTGGATGCTCATACTAAAAAAGGAGATGGACTAACTAAAGCCAATTCCTAAGGAATTAGGGGCAAGAAAGAGAAAGGCCCAAGATTTTGTTGTAGGCGTAACATGAGGTTATACTAATGGCCTAGGGTAAATAAATTTTTGGTGGTTAGTAGGATTCTACCAAGATATCTTGTTTGATGTTGTTGCACTTGGTAGAGGGGAACTATAAAGAGCCTGAAGTGAAGATAGGTTATTTGTGTATACTCTATTGATGCATGAAGATGGTGGGGTTTTTAGGGTTACTAGACTTGGACCTGTTGGAACCCTAAAGGCTAAAAAAATAAGGGAGGTCTACACAATCGAGATAAATGGACCTACAAGGGTAGTTGGATCCATGAGAGGGATCAAGGCTATATGAGGATTCATTGTGATGGTAAGAATTGGAGTTAGAACACTAATAAGAATTTTTACAATCAACTGGGATAGCTAGAGAAACATTTTAGGAGTGGGCCAAGATGGTGTGGTGTAAACTAAAGGTGTATAAAAGCTTGGAGTACCCAAAGATATATGGATAAATAAAATAGGGGAACCTTAAGGAGCAATGATAGGGGAAAATATAGGAGTCAACATATGGGAAGGTTATATCTAGGTTTGAAAACTAGGAGGGGATGCAATAAATAAAAAAGGTTGGATTTAAAGGCTCTAGGGATGCCAAAGGTTGTGCTTCAAAAGAGTTGTACTGAGACTCAAAGCTAATAAAAAGGTGAAGAACATGGGAAACATGATATTTTCCTACCTAAGAAGTCCTTATATATTAATTAGAAGCCAAAGTCATTGGATTTACTATTAGGATCCATTATAAGATGAATTTATAAATCCTAGAGTGGTTGAGACCTACACAATAGGCTATGGGGGTATGGGACTTTCCTCTAGTATGGGCACGAGCTATACTTTATAACCTATATATAGAAATGAAACTTCCACCTTTGTAGTTACCTTAACACCATTGGTATGGTTGAGGTGGATTGCATCATCTAGGTCATTATCACAATGGTCATTGATGTTTATAATGATCTGATAGAGTTCCACATGAGCCTTTACCTTTCCCTAAGGATACCACTACTTATCATCATCTTTATGGATATTGAAGGATCCTTTGTGGATGGGAAATACTTAAATGTTTGGGAAATTATTGTACTCATGTCACCCTATGATTATGGGGAGTGAAGGATAGGAATTTTGTCTTTTAATCAGGTAGAAACCATTTATGTCATTAATGATTTTAAAGATGATCCCCTTCTCTATAAATTCATCTAGGATGAGGTAGGATAGCTTTAAATGAGGTCTTTGAACACCTTATAACCTAGTGAATGTGTGGTACTAGTAGTATCAATAAGCACTGATAGATATAATTAAAGATATCATATCCTTTGATTGCCTTGGCATATGATGTTTATTGATTTTTAGGTACATATGGGGTATAAGTGATGAAAAATGTCTCAGATATGGTGCTTGAAGTGATGAATGTATTGGTGAATATAAATTATACTAAATAACCCATAGGTTTCCATTGGGGAGTTACATACTCTTGAAGTTGAGGGTGGCATAGGTGAAATCAATTAGATAATACATCATGTAAAAGTCTCCAGTGTAAACCCTATGGACTTGATATGATATATTTAAAGTGATGATGTCCCCAAGTGTTGGGACCTACTTCCATTTGAGTATGATTTTTAAAAAGGGGAAACAATATATTTTAACATGCACTATGTCATTTGCCCTGTATAGGTGAATGATAAACAATATGCCCATCTATACTCTCTCTAAAGGTCTTGATAGTGTAGGAGTCAATTCCATCCTTATTAACCTAGAGGTATATGTACTCAAATCAATCCTATAGTGCTTCAGGTATGTTTTTGGTCTTCATCCATATAGTGGTGACTTCTTTGTAATAAATAATTTTTTAGTTTTGGAGATACATAGGTACATGTGATAATCTCTAATTGAATTAGGCTGCCAGGCATATGATAATTCTAAATACTTTGGGTATATAGGTACATATGATTTCTGATTAGATTAGGCCTCCCAAGCCTATGATAAATTTAATGACTCTAGGTCTTAAAAAGTATACAAAATACTAAGTCATTTAAAAATCATTTTTCAAACAAAGGGGTGTTTGCCTATCAAAAGAGATCACCTAGGAATATACTAGCTAGGCTTTGTGATTGAGACTTTATGACTTGTTTACTTTAGATATCTTTTGAGAGGAAACAATTATCACCTAAAAATAAATTAAGTACAAAAACACTCCAAAATCATGATGGAACTATCCTTTTAAAAATAAAAATCTCATGGATGATTTTTAAGTACAAATATATGGGCTCTATCAAAACTCAAAGAAAATCTTAAAGATTTATATAAAATAAGTACCTGAGATTTTGAAATTGGATGGGGTTCAATAAAATCCTAGAATTATAATATTTTAGTTTTGTAGAGGTCCCCTTTCTTATGAAAAAAAGGAATGTGTTGATCACAATAGTAGTCCTCCTATTCAAGATTGCAATTACTTCTTCACCTATTTCATTTAATGGAATTATAAATGACAGACATCATATAAAAAATGGTTACATCAATTAAAATCTATAGCTGAAGCAAATATACATGATTTTGAGAATATTAGAATTTATCAAAAATTGCATAAAAAAATATTCTAAAAAACCAAATCAAAAGAGTTTTACATTGGATATATGGTTCTAAAATTAAATCAAAATAAAAAAAAATACCCATAAAAAACATAGGGGTAATTTAAAACCAAATATGTTAGGCCCCTTCTTAATTACATAAAATATTAGTGTAGGTGGATAATGCCTATCGACATTGAAAAGAAAGCCAATAAAATATAAAATTACCATCATTCACTTGTGGCAATTCTACACATTATCATTGACTCTTCCATCAAGGGAATCATATCTATGTACATCTTTATTTATTTAGTTACCTATATCTTTGACACTATACTATCAATAATTCTATAACTAAGGTTTAAGGCTCACATTGGTATACCTATGAGCTAGGAAAATTTCATATTATTATATCAAAATTGAGAGTTCAATATATTGGGGGAACATTGTTATCCCATATATGTTTTACTATACTCATTTAATGATATATCGACCCAGTGGTAATTTATCACATAATTATATATAGCACATGGTTATTTTATATACTAAAATATGGTATTAGACACTTTAAAATGTCAATTTTTAATTACCTTCTCTATGCATGACATGTGCACACATATATGACTCATATTTGCCATTATCTCACTTCCACATGTTTGTTATGAGTCTAAACAACATGTTCTACTATTAATAACCTATAAGAACCTCAATCTATGACAAACCAACTAAATATATTACTTATACATTTCAAAATTATTAGATCCAAATTATTGACTCTTAGACACTAAGATGAGGCTTATATAATTTCATTGATGAAACTAAGGGTGACATTAGTGACCCTCACTAAGTAATGGTAATATTTCAAAATTAAATTATTAATATGGGTCAAAACTTTTTCATAGCATGTGGATGGCATGATAAATTACCAAAATGGACTCACATAAATACATATCAAACCCATAATTATTATTCACCTAACACTTATCTATCAAGCATATATGCACTACTATATATTGAGAAAATATATCTTATTTTTCTTAAATTATAAATGAATTAATAAGAGTAATCATCAACCAAGTATAGAACGCACCAAGACAAGCCAAAATAATTTTTTTAGTATCAAAAACTAAATTCTAGGTGCATTTATATAACAAAGAAACACAATTGCACACTCACATAAATGGGGATAATGACATGTGGCTTGAATTCACCCTTTGGAATATTGGATAGGTAGGAAAAAATCAATCACAAATATGGGTGATTGTGACTAACTCAATTCATTACACTTCACAAGTGTTTATAGGGTTATATCCTTCACAAGTAGACCTAGAGTTTCAAGGATAAGGAGACTAATTTTTAAATTTACGCACACAAGCAAGCATCAAGATCTCACACATGAAGGTATTAAAAGAAGGTTTAATTGAATATATAGTATAGAAAGACAAATTATCCTAGGATAAACATGCCAATCTTAGTCACTAATTTTAATGGATATATTCTAATTTCATCACTTTTGTGTCAAATTTGAAATTATAGTGAATTTTAAAACAATGCATAAATTAGGATAGAAATCACTGAAACACCTAAATTTACCCACACAATTGACATGTGTATTATGAAATAAATTGAGGCATTCCTAGTTGGGGCAATGCACCATGACCAACTATTAACTTCATATAATTTATCTTGAGTTAAATTTATATTCTGTAAACAACATTATTAGGCAGTTAACTAAAATATAAATTCAAATTATGATATTTCATAAGTCACATGGAAGTTCATCTAAATTAATTAGCCTATCAAATGACATCAAATTCCTAAGAAGAAAATTTATATAAATTTGATTAAATTTCTAATTATGTAAGATTCAAATATTCAATAAATATCTAAATTTATGACATCATCATGAGATCACACATAAAGTTGTCAAAAAGTAACATAAATACAAGAAAACATTAACATAATTTGACAAATAAAAGCCATGCCTAATAAATGCAAACACAAACCTCAAACATTAATGACATTTATTATCCAATTGGACTGAATTCCATCCCCTCATATTGATCTTGGTCAAATGGTTGGAATCAATATGACAAGTCTATAAATAGAAGGCCCATTTAACATTACAAAAAGCTTTCTGGTGTAAATTTACTATGCAAAAATAAAACAAATACTTCAATAATCTTCACATTGATCAATAAAACCACTTATATACAAGGGGATATTCCATCAAAAGGAACAAGTGACATTAATGAAAACTCTTATCTCTATAGTCTAGGATCAATACACTTACAATCTGGCTTGGAGAACAAATCCCAAGGAATGGTATAACTTTTGGTATATTTCTATTTGTCTGCATTCACAAAGACATTTCCCCATATGATATATTGTGCTTGAGATGATATGTTTATCATTTTGTTTTGTTTTTCAATCATTAAAAATGAGTTAACTTATCTTGTCCTCATGATCTAAATTTTACATGCTTTGTGGGATCGACGTACCCCACAATACTCTTGAGAACATTTTATAATCTTCTAATTACAAAATTAGATCAAATTTTCAGCCTAATTTATATTAATTTTTTTATAAATCTTCCATTTTCCATTCTTTACATATTGGCATGAATTAGTTGTGTATTTAAAGATTTATTTCCCTTAACAATATCACTTTTCTAATCATCGGTATCCTTTTCTATTATGTATTTTGTTTTTTTGTGTGTTTTCAAGAAAATAGTGGATTTGCTCTGAAAAACATTAGGATCATGATGAAAACATTGAAGTCATGAAAAAAACACTATGATCATGTTGAAAACACTAAGATCACCAAAATGTTGAAATCATGATGAAAACACTGAGATCATGATGAAAACATGAAGATTGTGATGAAAATGTCAGGATCATGATGAAAATATTAAGATCATAATGAAAATTTTGGGATCATGAAGAAAACATTGAGATCTCCAAAACTCTAGGATCATGACCAAAATAATAATATTGTGACCACTATTCTGATATCATGACCAAAACAACAAGATTATGACCAAAATGGTGGGATTGATTTGTAAATGGTAGATTTCCATGTAGTTTTTTCCCTACCTTTTGGAGGCCATAAATTTTGACTCAAGTTTTATTTTTATTTATCATTTGCATAAAATTTAAGGCATTTAAAAAATGAATGCAACAATAAAAAATTGTTAGAGATGATAACATGGCCAAAATAGTGGGATTGTGACCAAAATAGGGGGATCATGACCAAAACAGTGAGATCACCATAAAAAATGGTAGGATAACTTTGTGTATTTTTCCTATGAGCTAAAGAATCATAATTTTAACTTCTCATGCTTTTAAAAGACCACCATTTAAAACTTTAACTTGTTTATAGCAAGTTCATTTGATAAAGATGTAGTTTCTACATAAACAAAGCCCATTTTTTTCACATTTCATTTGGTTTATAAATAAATGAAACCAAATTTCCTTTAGTGATTAATTAATGATCTCACACTCTGGATTTAGTGATATTAAAACACTTGCATTATTTTTGACTATGCAGGGTGGATTTCATCTCCTTATTGTGAGTACATAAAGCACAATGATTGTAAATTCACTCCTTAACATATGTACCAACAACATACATTTGACGAGGTATATAAAATAAGGCCATATTAAATAATTATTGGGTAATTTAGTGCATAATTTAAGTGCATATATGAAGTGGTGGGTATATCATGCTCCAATGAAACCTCATACTATACCCCTCAGATCCTGATTTTTTGGTAGCACTTTACTAAGACATTTTTGCTAGAACTTTATTGAGACATTTATGTAATTTAATATACACTCATATGATTCCATTTAATATTTATCATATGATGAATTTTTAATCCCCATGTGCTACAAGGTATATTAGGGACCATATAAATAATATTTTAAAAATTTAGCATAAGACCATTGGATGAAAACAATTTTATAGTATGAGGGAAACCAACCTCTCCCAATATTTCATGATGTGCCACTTGAAGTGAGGGTTGAGTGAAATTAATCTATTACCACTTTAATTAAGGTAGTCACATGGACTAAAATCATGTTTCACACCTATCTTACCATTAAAAAAAGGGCTTGTGATTTATTAGTGTCTTATTTGATTGTTGTTGTGACTTATATTGATTGTAACCTTTGAACAACATCAAACCAAGTAAAATTAGGTCATATCCAAACATTATCATATTTCATTTGCATGATGAGGTTTTTTCCAAATTTTTGAGCCATATTTACCCCATCTTAATGTTATATTAGTCAATTATATCATTACATTTTTCATGTACTGCCATTATGCTACACATTTTAAAAACAAATACAAATCATGTTCATTCTAAACCACATTCAGATTTTGAATCAAAGGCAAATTAGGTTCATTTTTAAACAAATTCTAATATTGAATCAAAGCCAAATTAGGTTCATTTTTGAACCACATTCCAATTCTGATCAGGTTCATCTTGAACAAAATTATAATTATAATTCTAAATTTTTCAAAATCTCAAAGGTTAAGAAAAGTTAACCATTTAAATTTAAACTCTCAAAGTCAAACTAAGTTAACATTCCAAATCAAGTCAAGTTTAACCAAAATCAATTCCCAAGCCACATATTATGACAACATGAAATCATGTTTATTTCGACCAAATATAATTATTACAAATAAAACACATTCCAATTCAAATCATTTATTGTAATTCCATTAAATATCCCAAACCTTTTGGTTTGGAATGACGAATCCATAACATCCATATTTTCTTTCATTTGAATCATATTCAATCCCATTTAAACTTTTTTAGGCCAATTATATTCAATCTAGTCTACCCTCTTTATGGCCAATTATCAAATTCAATATCATTTCATGTATCCTTGCATGGGGACATCTATTTAACATTTTGAGTCATGGAATCTCATGATCATAAACATATTCTATCATTTCCACTCTTTATTAAATATATGATATATTACCTCACCCAATATAACCAATATTTGGTCCACCATATATCTACTCTTGACATTTCATCCTCTAGTTTGAAATAAAATCTAGCTTTTGAGCCACAATAAAGCCAATTATTACCCCTATAGGGGTAATTATTTATTAAATAACCAAGTGCATCTAAGTATGATAACTCCTTGATCATGACATGTCATGATATCCTTCTCAATAATAGTGATATTCATCTACTTACAAATCAAGGTCAAGGCAACCACCCAATCCTCAACATTTTTGTCGAATCACCTAACCTTCATGAGTCACTCTTTGACCAAAGTGTCCTTTTTGACGAATGACCCATATTTAATGAGACCATTTATGAAATCCCCATTATTAAAAAATAATCCTTTTTTCATCCATTTCCAATCCTTCCCCATTTATGCAGAAGAACAAAATCTTAGATAAACCTTGTTTGATGCACTAGGGGACAATAAAAGTCTCAACTCATCATCTTCTAGTGAAACCTTGTTTGAGGTGTTAGAAGACAATCAAATTCAAAAGTCAATGTCCCTTAGTGAAACATTTATTGAAGAATTATGGGATAGTAAAAATAAGGAAGAATTTATTTGTGAAAACCTATTTAAGGTGTCAATACCTGAGCTAATTAGTTCCTCATTGCTTCATGAATACATTATTAAAATCAAAATTTACACAACTAATCATCCACAACATATTCATATTACAACATCTCTAAGGCCTAAATAATATAAAAATATTGTGGCCTTATTGAGAAAATTTATAGAGGTCTTTGGCCTTACCAAAACTAAAACCATGTTGAATTTTAAATCAATAACCATATGTGTGATTGAAAATCCCAATCTTCATTTATCCCCCCAAAATTGTACATTTCATTGTGATGTTATTATTCATTCAAATCGTATATTACATTACCAATAAGATCATTTATCTAATAATTATCCTTATTTAACCTTCCTAGTAGCACTCATTTTCAAAGAGACTACAAACAAATATTATCTATAGGTTTCAAGGCAAAAAATAAATGACCAACAAAGATCACACCAAAATCAATGTAGTCCAAATCAACAACATGATCCTTTCAAAGAAACTACTTATAGTGGGTATGGGATAGACGTCAAAGGGTCAAAATTATGCACCTCATAGTCCTTAATTGAGTTTAGATTATAAAAAAATAAAAAATAATTTTAAAAATAAAAAAGAATGAGAATTAATTCATCCAATGGGGAAAACAATGCTTATGGTGCCTTGGGTAAGTACCATGAATAACATTAGGTTTATATAATCATCCATAAATAATTCATAATTTTCAAGTACCTTGACACTTTGGGGCATCCACATATATATTTACCACTATTGCATTGAATCCATTTTTTCCATTCAATCCTATTTAGCCAAGCCCATCCTATCATGCCCATAAATCTTCCCATCTTGAACTTATTATGGAAGTAGATCGTATATTGATACCTATGTTAAAAAACATTTTGGAATTTTATTTGAATGGTAATTTGATAGCTAAACACATTATTCCTAGGTGACATAGTTCTTGGAGTTTCCTAGTCCCTTCCCTGATCATCCATTATTATTCTTCATTATCCTTTTCATTCATCCATTCATTATTATTCTAAATCTTGGTGCTAGAAAAAATTTAGCCTTTCTTAGTAACCACTTGTGTATTTTGTATATACTTATTTATAAAATCAAAACATTCAAATATTAAAAACCAATAAAAACTAGATAACCAAAAAAGACAAAAATTAGAAAGCGTTTAAAATTTCTATGAGAGATATAAAGCCAAAAAATTCAAAAATATAGGTTTTGTCTTAAATCTAATCAACATTCCCTTGATCAATCATTTATCATATCATTTTAACAACCATTGGGATGTGTCCTTCCCAAATTCACTCTCTTTTAATATTTTTATTCTAAATTATTTCTAGCTCACAAATTTTACCCTCTTTGGGGCAAATCAAATTATATAGCCTATTCAGGATATCTTATCCCCATTCCATCTCATTGAATGTGTCCTTACACAGGGTAACCATCTAAATATCATTATCATTGATCCTTCACACATGTATTTTGACTTTATTAATGGCAAAATTCTTTCTATTTCTTTAATTTCTTAAGTTTTTATGTTTGCTTATTTTTATGATTTCATTATTGTGCCTTGATTCAGTTCATATGAATCTATAGGGTGATTCCTTGTTCTAGTACTTGAGTCCATCAATTGGCATACAAATACAATTTCATCTTGATTTTTCCATATCATAGTGAATTTGTGTCCTTTTTATATAGGATCGAGAATCAATCCTTGTGCATAGTAAGGACATATCATGATGGTGTTTTTATATCATGATGCATACCATCATGTGTTATATTAAAAATAAAGTGCTCGAGGTTTATATACAATGTCAAGCTATGATGGTAGTTTATCCCCTTGTAAAATAATTAATTATCTAATAAAATAATTTATATTATATTTGACCACATCACATCATTAAATTTTCATTGATAAAATCAAAATAATTGAACATTTTGGATATATACATGCTCATTAGGATGTGTATATCTAAATGAACATGAAAAAAAAGGAGTCATAAATATTGATCCATTATTATTATTATTATTATTATTCATTATATTTTAAAATCAAGCATTTTATTTTACTTTTCATATTTTATTATTGTTTTCTCCCATCTTGGGAGAACTAAATTGGCCTGAGGTCCATTTCGAATAAGTAGGCAATGATCAATTCCATTAAAAAGTCATTATAGTCATTATACCATCACACCTATGTTTGTGTCATTCATCTCATATTTAATCTATGTAATAGGTTCAATCCTTGAGTAATGATTTCCAATCAATCAATTACTTATGAAATAAATTTGTCAAAATGAAACTATTCCCTATTGAGAAACCAATTAATTTAATCAATGATCAAATTTGCATTGCTAAAAAAAATCATTTAATCAACAATAAAATATACCTTACTAAATAAAATCATTAATCAATAAATCCCCCCTCTTTGGGATAATTCAATCATTCAATTTGTCTTTTGATTCCAAGTTTATATCTTTCACCAATTTTATATTTCATCACTTTTGTGTTCAATTTTGAGTCATAATGACTTTTTGTAACAATGCATAAACTAGGTCAAAAATCACTGAAATATCCAATTTTAATCGCACAATTGATGTGTGTATTATAAAATACATTGAGGAATCCCTAGTTAGGATAATGTACAATGATCAACTATCAACTTCATCTAATTCACCTTGAGTTAAATTGATATTTTGTAAGCAATGTTGCATGGAAATTAATTGGAACATATATTCAAATTTTGATATTGCATTAGTCACATGGAAACTAATATAGATTAATTTACCTATCAAATCGAATCAAATGACTAACCTAAAAATACATTAAAAAATTTCTAGATTTCTAATTATACAATATTAAAATATTCAACAAATATCTAAATTTGTGACATCATATGACATCATAAAGAAAATTGTTGAGCATCAACATAAATTCAAGAAAGCATCAACATGAATGTTGAAATGCAAGCCATTACTAATAAATGAAAACTTAAACCCCAAATATTAATGAAATTTAATATCTAAATTGGACTAAATTCCATCCCCTCATCTTATTATTGATCCAATGGTTGGGATTAATCTAACAAGGCTATAAATACAAGGCCCATTTGATATTACAAACAAGATTTTTAGTGTAAACTTAATATGTAGAAGTAAAGCAAAAAGATTCAAAATTATTCACATTGATCAATAAAACCAATCATATAAAAGGTGAAATGCCATCAAAATGAATAAGTGACATTGATAAAAAAATCCTAGCTCTATAATCTAGGATCAACATGCTTACAATCTAGTTTGGAGATCGAATCCATGGGAAACACATTAATTTTGGTTTATGTCTTTCTATTTGTTTGCATTCCCCTAGACTTTGCCACATCCAAGGGGTCATGCTTGAGATGTAATTTTTATCATTTTTTTTGTTTTGAATAACTAAAAATGACTATCCTCTATTGTATCTATGATCTCCACTTTTTATTTTTTTCTTCAAAGACTAACAATTATCATTATAATGCCCATGTATTATATGATATGCATAATAGTATTTTGATTTCTTTAGAGGATGCATAGGATGAAATGTGCTCAAATGTTTTCAAAGCATATCCCTTAAGGTTTGTATTGGCATCTTAATAACCTTATGATTTTTTTTGAACCATTATTTGTAGATGTATGTTTTTTAAATTGATACTTGAGATGAAATATTTTGAGGCACAAACCTCTGAAGTGGGGAGGTAGAAATGTAATTGATAATAAAATGCTCATTATTTAAATATATTCAATCTTATCCTCAAGTGATTAACTATTTATACATATTTTATGTTGGATGGACTTTATCATAGTAGCCATCTGATCTATAATTTCTTCATAAATAGACTCCTTAGGCACATATGATTGATTATGCATAAAAATACTATTAAGAGGGTAATATGGATAAT
Organism: Torreya grandis; assembly: GCA_037957365.1. Taxonomy (NCBI): domain Eukaryota; kingdom Viridiplantae; phylum Streptophyta; class Pinopsida; order Cupressales; family Taxaceae; genus Torreya; species Torreya grandis. Next base: position 1,695,682 of record JARHVA010003567.1, read on the forward strand.
TTGAGTCTTAGGGTTTAATTTTCAGACATGATTCCTATTTTATCCATCTTAATAGATGAAAATATGATTATAAACTCTTTAATATTATTTTATTAACACACACACACACACACACACACACACACACACACACACACACACACACACACACGCACACGCACGCACACGCACACGCACACGCACACGCACACGCACACGCACACACACACACACATGCACACGCGCACACGCACACACGCGCACACGCACACACACACGCACACACACACACACACACACACACACACACACACACACACACACACACACACACACACACACACACACACACACACACACACACACACACACACACACACACACACACACACACACACACACACACACACACACACACACACACACTCACTCACTCTTCAATAAAAAAAAATATAATGATTTTTCAATTTTCCCCTAAGGTTTCATACCTATTCACCTATTAGGGCTTACTCTATTAGGGTTATTAATTTTTTGGATGATATTTATATTAAAAAAAAACTCTTATTTTGAAATGTTATAAATTTTATATAGTATTATTTAGTGGAAAAAAAAATTAATTTTATTCACCAAAATACTATATGTATTTTTAAAAATTTGTATTTTACTATTTTTTAGCAAATTCCACCTAAAAGACAAATGGTGTACCAATTTTAAAATTAATTTATAGATTTAACTAATCTAATAATTATTATCAAAACCCTCTTTTTGGTTTTAAATCTTCCTCACATATATTTAGATTGTTGGTTCTTTATTATAGATAATGTATGGTGGCTATATGGATATTCGTAAGAGATATTTTCTAATACAATCCATGATTATTAGAATTATATGTTATTGGTATGAAATATTTAATAACTTTAAAAATAATGTAAAAAATAGGTAACAAATATGTACAATAAAATTAAGGTTCAAATTACTAATGATCCATTATTAAATCTCCTTACTAATACATATTCTATGATTGTAGAGTCCCAAGTACAATGATATGTACCATCTTTGGTCATGACTCAATATTGTGATATATACCATCCCTATATTATAGCGGTGCATGCTATAATTTTCCCAATAAGTATGGATACCCATCATATGGTACAAATAAGAGGTCATTATAGTGTTCCTCCTCATCCTGCTCCACCTCCCACATACCTTTTTGATGGTATTTCTATGCATAATAAATAACAATTGCTTAGGGAGTGTGATTATGAATCAATTATATATCAAATTGATATTATGAAAAATTATGCCCAACATCAATTTTGTCTAAATATTCAATCACTTGAGGATAATATTGAATATATCAGTAATCTTGAGTATGTCAGTGTCAACTACATTTATACCTCCTCATTTCAGTTATTTGTGGCTCAACATATTTCATCTCAAGTATGGGTTTAAAAATAACATACATCTACAAGTAATCATTTAATTTCTTAGGGTTAATAAGATGACAAGTGAAACCTTAAGTGATATGTTTCGAAACAAGTTGATCACATTGGATCCTATACAACTTTAAGGAAATCAAAATATTATTATGACTATCATAGAATGCATGGGCATTATAATGATAAATTTTGGGTCTTGAAAATAAAAATACAAATTATTATTGATATTGGTGATCCTACATTAGATACATCCACTAAAACACCACCATATTTGAGCACACTGACTCAAACTATGATTATTTATTATAAGGAACAAGGCCAAAAATAACTCAAGGAAATATTAAAAAAGGAACAAGTAGACAAATAAAGGTAAAAAGATAAAAATAATAAAAGGACAATTATAAAAGGAACAATAATAAAAATTAAGTATAAAAAAAGAACAATCATAGAAGGAACAATTAGAAAAAGAAAGCTTACAACAAGAAATGTTGAAAAAGAAATGCATGCTAACCAGTTAAACATAATTAATAAAGGATTTATTAAGAAGGAAGTTAAACATAAATATACACCTATAAATTATAATGTTACAAGCATGGTTTCAAAGGAGGTAACTAAAAATCATTCCTCAAATTTTGAGCCTTTAATTTTTAGTCATTGGATAGATGACATGAAATGTGCGAATGTGAAGAATACTAATTCTCATGAAGTCAACATTTGTAGCATGACATTTATTCAATATCTTGGATATGGAATTCAACATTTGAATTTTTTACTAAACCTAGGTAATGCATCAAATCTATTGAGTTTCCAATAACTAGGATAAAAACATGTTCCATTATATTTCACATGAACCCTAATTTGTATCAATACAATGCAATAATAATAATATCATGGATAATATCAATGGGTAAAAAACTAGGTAAATATCATGACCATATTACATTTTAGCATGAATGTGTGATTATTACTATTTCAAGAGAGGGATCTTCTTCAGAATAAGAAAACAAAGCATAAACTATTTATTCAAAAGATGATATATGACCTACAAATCAACATGCCATTCTAATTGGTGGTTTAACATGTAATTGAACATGAGATTATGTATTATATAAAATAACTCCATGAGAATGATCCATTTATGAAATCATTAGTTAGATTTAACATAGTTTATTGTACATATCTCCAGATATGTTTTATTGAATTTTTATTTCATTTATTGTTCTATTTTCAAATGGTTTTGAATTAATCATTATAATATACCTAAGATTTATCTTCACTTGACCCTTGATTCTTAATTATTATCCTAATAAAGTTATATGTGATACCTATCCTACAATGATCTTAGTGAATAATCCTTTCAGATTATAATTTTATCACTTTTACATATTGACTATTTATACATGTTATGGGTTTAATTGAGATTGCATGGTCACATTAATTTATATTACATGAGCATACATTTATTATTTCCCACTAGGGGAATACATATCCTTATCTCTATATACACTATTGATATAAATTTTTATGATTCACATATATAATGTAGGCATGTTTCTTGATTTCAATTTCTCCACACATCCATGCTATTACATATAGTGAAAATTATGCCTTCAAGCATGTTTGAATATTATTCATATTTCTCTCATTATTTTATTTTTGAACTATTGATACTTGATCTTGATTTTTGGTATCAATTTTTATTCCAATATAAAGATAATTCAAAAATACAAAAAACATTCATAAATAAAAAAAATCAAGACGTGAACCTAATATGATCTCTACATTACACTATTTACATATGTTATTTATCACATGTTTGGTAGATGGAATATTATTATTCTCTTCGTAGTATCCATTCTAATGTTGGGGGTATCTTAATCCACATGTCACACTATCACATGTTATATATTTTTATGACCTTATTCCATGATGATCTATCTAGATTGTTTACACATGTCTTTCTAGTTACTCATATCCTATATAGTGCTTCACATATATGCTATTTTAATATGATCTAAAATTAATATACATGGATAGCGTATATTAGTTTTCACTTGTTATAAGCTTCATTTATGCTATAAATCTTATATTATAGGCTAGTCAATACTTGTCTATTATGTGTGGACCTTGGTATCTTTTATTGTGAAATATTTATGTCCCTTGATTGTGGCCCCTTTGGCCTTGTTTATTGTGATTTTTTGTCCCTTTCTTGTGACCATTGGAATTTTTTGTTGAGACATAATTTTATCCCTTATTTATGAAACTTGGCCTTATGTGTGACATTGTGTGTTTATGAATGGATTAATCTAGGATTTAATGTTGAGATTATTGAGATTTATGAGTTTAAAAGTTCCACGATACATATAATGCACATTCCATTTGCATATAGCACCATGATTTACATCATGCACCTAATTACTACATAGGATTAATTAGTGATGGTTAGTACTACATGCTTACTTGATAAATATATCTTAAAATGACACTTTTATGCCCTACATTAAAAATGTTACAGAGATGGCTTAATGACACGTATGATACTATGCTGACATATTCTCTACATGTTGACATGATTCTACATGATTACATCTTTATAAATGACATGATATAATTAAATTATCTTTTAAGATTAATGATTTATAGGACACATCCCTCACCTAAAAATAAGGGCATAAAAGTGGGATTTTCATAGAAACACAAGCCTCCATGAACAAAAAAGCCATATTTTGGGTATAAAATAAGGATTTTATAAATCTATAGTGGTTTAGATATTAGATTGGTTCAAATATGTGACATATATTTACACATTGGTATATATTTTTGGGGAATATTCCATGAATATGCTTTCAATTTATAAAGACACGAGTTATATTCAGATACACTTGAGTGCATATGTCATGTAGGTGCATATAGTTTTCAAGAGCATACATTACAAGTTTCCACATATAAATACATTTTAGGTATAGGCTCTTAGATTTAACTTATAGATGCAAATAAATATACATCAATTGGAATAAATCTAATGGGTCATGATGATTGTTTATGCACATACACACTATTATTATGTACTACCCACACTAATTTAATGAGGCATGTTACTTTTCCATGCACATTAATAAATATTTTCATTAAGAATTATTTTAGTTGTTTATTTTCAAACACAGTTTAATGGCATTGGGTAGTGAAAACACTTGAATGTATAAGTTTATTTTCAATGGTCGATTAATGTTTTTTGAGGTAATGTACATTTAGATTAAAGGACACTCAATGGACATGGAATTAGCCATACTAAACCCACTATGTGGTTCTCACCTTATAATATTGATGTTTAATATTAGTTATTTGAGTTAGTGTAGTTGGTATTTAGTGACTCTCAATGGTCTTAACACTACTCTACATTCGTGAGGGTTGGGAAATTTATCTGACCAACCCAAGGGATTACATAGTTACAAAAATTTGGGGCACAATCACCCAAAATATCCATCTGCTTCACCAAGGAAAAATAATTCTCTAATTTTTCAAAAAGGAAGCATCATCTCCAATAATTTATAGGGTAGCATGGTTTACTCACATACATGTGTATTCCTTCATTGATCTTAAAATAAATTTAATTTTCAATGTTAATTTTGAGTTTTCACATATGGAAATTGACTACTATATTTCAATTACAAATTTTCATGGATATAATTGGATACTATAATAAAAGGGGGGAATTTATAGATACTAAAATATGGTGTTATACACTTGATTATGTCACCTTTAACCTACCTTCACTATGCATGTTTTTTGCACACATATATTCTTATTTTTTCATTCTATCAAATATAATTTCTTGTTATAAGTTTGACCCTCTTATATTATTATCAATCACCTACATGAACCACTTAGTATATGAGAAAGGAGATAAATTATTTTACCTAAAAATCTCTAGATCATCATACTCACATTCATATCTCCTGGACATCAAGGTCAAGATCAAATAGTTTCATCAATGAAACTGACCTAAGGGTGATGTTAGTAACCCTTTCCCAATAATAGTTATTTTTAAAAATTAACTTATTCTTATGGGTCAGTCCATTTTACCAATGTATTAGTGGCACAATAAATTACCAAAATGGAATCATATAAAATACCAATCAAATCCATAGTACTAACTTGGAACCTATTTATCAATAATATGCACATTAAGAAAATATACCCTATTATTCCTAAATTATAAATTAGTAACTAAGAGTAGTCATCAACTATGTTTAAAAAACACTAAGCCATGGTAAGATTGAATATTATCAAGAATTGAAATCCTAAATTTAGATGCATTCATATAATAAAGAGCAAAATTTCACATTCACATTAATGGTAAAAACCATGTGTGGATTGATTTACCTCTTTAGAGTATTGGATACATAGATAGTGGTTAATAAATAATGATGATTATTAGGGCTAACTCATCCCATTACACTTCCAATGGTTTTATAGGTTTAGACCCTTAAAAAGTAGACTTAGGGTTTTAAGGAGAAGGAGAACAATTTATAGATTTATGCCCATAGTTAGGTGTCAATATCACACATATAGAGGTATTTTAAGAAGGTATAATTGATTATACATTCAGATAGATCAAAATCAATCTAGGAATAAAACATTAGACATAGTCGCTAATATTGATGGATCTACCTTAACCTAACATTAGTTACCCTACATGCATAAATATTTATTTCTAAATAAATTTGACTCACAATCCTAATTTCATCCCTTTTACACTACCAAAGGTCAATCATAGTCAGTCAAAAAATTAGTAAAGCTAATTATCTTGATATATTTAGTAATTTATATATTTCCTATATGCCATTTTTCAAATCTATTTCAATAATTACATTCATATTCATGTTTATTTTTTATACTTTTAAATATAAATTATGTTCCAAATCTATCTTAATTAGGGTTGTAAATTCCAAATTAGGGTACAAAAATTATCAACATGGATGCATGACTATATTTGTTATTATGCTATAGAAATGCATGTAGTTTTTCCTCTTACCACATCATTATAATCAAAGGATGGATACATATGTTGAGCCTCCATGACCATATATTTATATATACACTCCTATAGTCATAGATGGGAAGGTCTTAGTTATCCCTATCATACTATGCACTAAGAGTCATGATATCCTCTTTTTTTAAGAATTAACTAATTATTAGTTTTCATACACTAATTACATGAAATCATTATCACCTTGATATCTATTATAATTTATGATACCATGTTATATGCATATGTTATCATTAATATATATGACTAGAAGCATACATCTCACATTTGGGGCATGTTAGTTTTTCCCTTACTTTTTTTCCTTGGGGGAATCATAACCTTTTGCATTTTGCTTCATATAATATAATCTTTCCTATATTGGATTTTCACTTTACATGATACAAAGGGCATGAATATATGCTAATTTATTCATATTACTATAAAATTTAAAAAAATATTGTGATAGTATTAGCTATTTTCAAATATCACTACACATTTTTTTAGGATATTGATACTTCAATTAGATTATTCTCCTAACATAATGTGTAATTAATTTTTTTTTGAGATGAGTGATTAAAATCATAGGTTTCTTCATCCCTCACAAAAAAATGGGTCATTTGTTAAAGAAATTTTTAAAAATTGAGTGAAATTGAGAGAATTAGATCAAAATTTAATTATTTAATATAATTCCTTGATAAAGAAGTGGATTGGGTACTAGTGACTCCTATAAATGTGTTTAATATGTTTCAAAACATATCACAAGGCCAATATTTTTATAATTTTTTTTGCAACATACTGGGAAAATACCAACTAGGTGTATTAGTTCATATGCTCTCTTTTCAAATTCAAATTCAAATTAGAATTTAAGATTTTTAAATTTAATAATAATTTAAAATTCATTGTAAGCATTTAATAGTTACTACTAATTAGTCATTATTGATAGGCACATGTAAGTATCACTAATAGTGTAAATGGTCACAAGAAAAATTGCTTCATCTTCCTCTTCCTATGGTAAGTCAGGTTATGCAATTAAAATAATGTATCATTTTTACATTGATTTATGCATGTATCACATCATAATGACCTCAAGGTATGGGAATTATGTACACACCTAATTTTGGTATAAACCTTGTTATTATAATTATTTTAGTAATAATTTGTGTATATGAGTCATCATCTTGAATTATAGTTAATTGATGCTATTATTTGTTTCTCTTTACTCTTTGTGTGGTCTTGTGATCCTCTCTTCCCCTATTTTTCATGTTTGAAATATTGTCTTTATTTTTTGGCAAATCCATGTGTTATGAAGGTGTGACTTGGTTAGAATTGTTCCCTATGTATACCTACCTCATTTTGACTTTTTGGGACCTTGTGCCTTTTATGTGTGGATCCATTTTTCCAATATTTTCATTTTCTTTGGTCATATTTTGCATGTAAATTTCAATTAATTCAAATCATGAGAAACCTAGATATATAAATAGTTTAATTACATTTTAAAAATAGAGGAAAATACAAAAAAAATATAAGAGGCATCAAAGAGGCCCATCACATCTAGTGTAACTTCTCATTTAATTTATAATTACACTTAATAAATATTTATATCTACTAAAAGGATATGCAACATATTCATACCATTTTGTGAAAAAATAAGATCTACATTAGTTTCACATTCACTTAGGGAAAGGAGGTTGAATCACTACCTCAAACTCATCATCTACACATTGCATATACTACAAGGGATTTCATTTTGGCATACAGGGTATATAACATGCAACTCCACTTTGTTAGTTTCCTGACACAACTGCATATCCATTATCTCTTTTGGATTGACATCTCATTATGTTAATCTATGTAAAATACAAAGAATAAATAGTTCATTATATTATGATCATAAAAATAGGAAAGTAAATATATTGGAATCTAAAAAAATATAACAACGAACTAGTGACATAATTTCATATTTCATAACTTTGCATAGGTCATAATCGGTGGAACACAAACCAACATGAAAACATGATTCCACCCAATGTGAGTATGTCTAGGAGCACTAGAATTTAGGAATATAACATAGATATTATATATTATCATATTCTATATCTAGATCTATGCTAATTTTTTTGATCATTTCTTGTCCTTTGTACTTAATTTTAATTATCCTAGATCACTTATCATTTTGTATTACTACTATTAATAGTCAATTGAGTAGATCTAAGTTATATACATTCATAGTTGTATTGTCATATCTATTCATTGTAATCATTTATTCTATATTTTACATAAAACTAGAAATAGGGTAAATAATATTCTTCAATAAATCCTTTAAATGTGATGGATAGGATCACTTTTCATCTTTTTAAAACCACACAACCATTTCTAAATTTTTTTAGAGTACGATAAGATTTACAACATCTTTCTCATTAGGAGATAATAAACAAAATGGATTAATATAAATTAATAATGATCATATATGTTATAATGTTTTTATGAATATAAATACACACTAAGCTTCATATGTGTAAACGCCCATTTTGGTATAAGTACACATATTTATAGTATTCTTGTATGTATATACCTTTTACTAAGAATTAGACATCTAGTGACCTAGTCTCTCAGGGAACTCTTTGGTTCCATCTTATTTCACTTGATTTACTTGCCCCTTTGACCTATGTGTTATGTTTTTTTATCTTCATATAATGTATACTAGAGATACCTACCTATTTTGCTTATTTTTTGTATTTTTTAGCCTTTGAACACTTATGTCCATCCTAGACACTAGTGTCGATGTTATTATCCAGCCTCGACATAACTATACAGACTTACATTTTTACATTTTTTTGTATCTTTCACGTTGTGACCATTTTTTATCCCTATCACCCATCTTATGGCCAACATTCCATGCATCATTAGGTTCTAATTCAAAGTCAAAAGGTTCATATATATACAAAGTCTATGGTCAAATCACACCACATTGCAATTTGATAAGGAAAAATCTATAATTAAAAAATACTATCTATTTCAAGCTATCAAATTATACTACAACAAGTGTTGTTTAAATATTTGAATCATTAAAAAGGTCAAATATACTATTACATCACTTTTACCAAGTGTTTTTAGGAGAAAGAACATATATTCGTAATATTACAATTCCAAACACATGCATAGGAGGGATAAATACATGTTATTATGAGGCCATATTAGGAGTATTGGCTATGTAGACAACATTTAGAAATAATAGGGTTGCTAGGGCTAGCTCGACTGACATTGCTAACCTATTTTAACTAGGTTGAAATAGGTACAATGTAAAATAAATAGATTTAATTTTTATTTGGATGCGTCACATAGGCAAAAAATAAGTTGAGGCATAAAATAATTGCAAAGGGGAAACATAGATTTGATCCAAATTTAAGGTCACTCCTATGTATATCTATCACTAGACACTAGCATCAGATATAAAAATAATCATCAACAATACTATCCTAGATCAACATAACTATTTAAAGGTAAAAAACTATAATAATATAGAATGAACAAAATATAGATCTCCAATATAGCCTTGTGATGACTCCAGACCACTATCATGATCTAGAATAAAATATTAAATAAGATACACTCTCTTTGTCCCTTAGTTATTTTGTATTTATATTTATCACACATGCTAAATTAGGTAAATATGTATTATTAACTATAGTTTAGTGAAATCCAAATATTTTAATTCATTAAAAACAACTTTATTTTCTTGGGTATTATCTTTTAAAACTCTAAAAGCACATAAAACATTTGGTGAACCCAACCTTTGTTTATTGAACCAAAACCCTAGTTTCATATTATGATTTTCTTCTTCTTTCAATCTTCATTTAAGATTTATATATTTTATTTTCATATCTAATTTGTGCTTATGTAGGCTTAGTTTAGTAATGTTATATCTCCTTATTACTTTGGCCCTTGTGATTGTCATTTAAAAATTTTTCTTAAAGGCTCAACCCATTATGGACTTATTAATTTATGTCAATCCAAGGAACCCTCAATCAAAAAATCCTCATCCTTTGGATAGTTAGTTTAATATGCCTGATGATCAATGTATTTCATATGGGGATCTTATGGAACATAATAAATTAGCCCAAACCCCTGCCTTTGCTTATAACTATGACAATTAAATAACTAATGATGCAAATGTAAATCTAAATGACCAAGTAGTGATAATGACATTTATTATTATGGGTATGAATTTAATGACATTAATATTGGCTATGTTGAACCTAATTCTCCCACTCCTTTAGTTTCCAATGATGAAGAGTTTTAATAACCAACAAAAGTGCAAAATGATAATATTCCTAATGTTGAAAATCTAATTATTGCATCTCCACCTTTTTAGCTATCTCAACAAATGAGTGCAAGTTTCCCCTTTATAGTGTTGAAAAAGTCAATGAGGTTGATTTGTCCTCAAATAAAGGTCATAATGAAAGTGTTGACAAAATCAAGTGCATTATTTCTTCTCTAAATAATACTAGTGTTGAAAATTCTATGTATTCTTTGCATGATTCAATTACACCTAGTCCAAGTTGTTCTTCCCCTCTAATATTTAAGGATAAAAATCCATGTCCTATGTCTCCTATTTTTATCCTTAAACAACATAACAAGAGTGACAATGAACATCCTAAGGAAACAATCACAAAACTTGCATTTTTTGGGGACAAAAAAAAATCCTAAATGCATTTGATGTATCTTGTTTAAAGGTCAAATCATATAAATTAAATAAATTAAAAAGTATCATTCCTTTCACTCTTCCTTTATTTTTGCATTCCTCCTCTCATGATATTACAAATAAATTTCTCAATGTCTCTTTTTCTCCCTCTTTTACATTTTTTGCTAAACAAGAGAAAATGTTCACAAGTGAAATTATCTCACCAAATACTATTGAATATAACCAAATTAAAAGTGAAGTAGAATACTATAATGGAAATGGTATTATCCTTCATGATATCAAACATGATATACATACTTATTTAACCATGGGTAATACTTTACCAGATGTTGTAAATCCATGAAATGATTCTTCTCTCAAGAGTGATAAATATCCTACCATCCCTACACTTCATGTGAATGGTATTTTATAACCTATAATAAAAAATCAAACCTCTCCTCATGATATGTTATTCATTATGACCACCATGTGATATTTCAACAACAAGTCAACACTCTCAAGTTACAAATTTCTTCTCATGAGGATCTTTTTGAGGAAAATACAATACCAGAATAACTTATTGCTTGACATATATTTGAATATCCTTATCCTAATAATTTTATCATGACTTATTTCTATAGATTTGATGTTAAAGGAGATAATGTTTTTAATTTTCAATAATATATACACTCCTTTAGATATTGGGCCCAAAATGGAAGCTTACTATTACAAATTTTCCATCACAGTTTAATAAAGGGGCTCTTGATTGGTTTTACAGCCTTTTAGATGGTTCCTTATCAACTTTCAAGAATATTGAGTATGTATTACTATCATGTTTTCACCTGTTTACCTTACCTAAGTTATCATTAGAACATTTTCAAACATTGATCCAAAATGAGAATGAATCTCTTCAAGACTATGTTATTCAATTTAAGGATGATTTGTACTCCTTAAACTATATGCCTTTATATTTTAAAGTAAATTATATATTTAGGAGGGGTATTTGCTGTTCACTTGGAGAGAGAGAATTTCATAAACCTTTTCTTCATTTGAGACCTTATATTGGGATGTGCATAAATATTCATGTGATTTAATGAATACACAAACTTAGTTACCTATTTTTCCATAAAAAAACCAAACATGATAAGAATCATGTTTTAAGGGGACATTGACAAGTTATGAAGGATCATGAACGAATTAAAAAATCTTTTTTATAACAACTAATACCTACCAAAAAACTGATAGTTAAAGTATTGAACAAAGGAAAGAAATATATTTTCTGAGTTCTTCCCATAGTTGGACTAAATAACACTATAAGACACAAAACTATTAAGTTTGGTTGGTAATGAGATAGACCACATGATACATTAAAAACTTTTTTGGATAAATTATTGATCAAAATCCCTCCTAATTCACATTACCCACCTTATAGATTTGAGAAGGCAAAAGGACACCAATTTTGCACTTATCATGGTATTAGTGGTCATCAAGATAATGAGTGTTTTGTTCTTTAGAAAAAGATTACATAATTAATAGATTAAGGAATCATTTCATTTCTAATAAGGCATCCAAAACTCCACATACTTCTCCTAGAGGTTTATATAATAGGGTCGAACCATCCCATGTTGATCCTTATATGAAAAACATGGTGCATCAAACTTTATTGAAGACACCCACTAGTAGAATCCCTTATCCTAATGTGATCTCTACCAATATTGATCACTCCTGCACTAATCCTACCAAGGAACCATTAGTTAATCATGTCTTGGATAGAGGACACATGGAGGGGGTGTACTTACACAACATTTTTGGGTTCATAAATAGATACCTATAGATTCATCAATTATGCCTATAATTATATAAGAGTTGATTACAAAAGAAAAATAAATCATTACTTTACCACATGATCACTATAGTAAAACATTCTTATTTCTTACAAGGTTCCATTAAATATGACGAGTAATTTATTGTTCAAATCATACAAGTATTTATTTCAATTTAAATAGTTGTTATACCTTTTATCATATCCAAAACATACATCATAAAAGTAAAATGCAATTAACAAATAATATAATGACCATGAGAGAATAAAGTAGTGAAAATATAGTAGATACCAAATAAAATTCATGTGAATAATGTCATTTATAAAGATGATACAATGTTTTTACAAATAAACATATAAATCATAAATTGGGGGCATAAACCCTAGGGTATACTCATCATTATCAACATCCATAGATCTAACACCTCTAGAGGTAGATGGACTAGGATCAAAGTATGGGCCCCATGCATGTGATAAAAAATACACTCTCTCTTTAAAATCACCTAACCAATGAAATGTATCCTCATGATATCATCTCAGAGAATCTTAGTGTTCAAAAGTGTTTGTATAATCTTAGTGAAACTCCATTATCAGATGACCCATTTATCTAGCTTCACATGTAACTCCTCAAGTTCTATGGCTATAGTATGGTATGCTACCACAAATCTTAAAACATGATAAAATAATGGTGCATGCACAAAAATAATATCAACAACTCCATGAATAAATTTGTCTCTAGATATATCTATAAACACACTATGATTAAGGGATTAAATCACTCAATCCACTATGGTTGACCACTCCTAGTTTCCTACACACATTTGAGATAATACACTAGTGAGTGACATATATAAAATCCAATACTTTTATAGAAAAATAAAATGTAAAACAAAAAAATAAGATACTCACATGTAGCTCTAATAGATGCCTCATCAGTTGGTGTTAGTCCTATAAGAGCATCATCCCCTTCATCATCGCCTATCTCTCCACCACCATCTTATGTTATATGAATGGCATCGAGAGCCACAACTACAGTAGGAAACAAAATAAGACATTGAGATTCATTCCAACACTATATATATCTATAAGTACACCTAGAATCATATTATACTATCAAGGGAACCACATGATATTGATCATCACCTAGGCATGGGGTTAATGATACAATAATAGATGCTGGCCTATCATAGGGCTTATGACTATTCTGTACTATGTGATGCCAAGGATATTTTACGCAGGGTATACCCTAATCAATCCAAAAATACCATAACACTCGATCATCATGAATTAAATCATACACATTAAGAAACCAATCTATCAAACACATACTAACATGAACTCCCTATAGCTCGTAATCATCCTTAGTCTACCCAATAAAAGTCCTATAAGGATGCCACACAATCTGATCAAGATAAATCCTATCCAAATTAGTCCATTACTCCATCATGGTATGAAGTCTACCATATATAAATACCCACTACTAATCAAAACCCTATGGGTGAGTCCATTAGGGAGAGGATCACTAATTAGTCATACTACTATGATATGCTCATAAGCCCAGACATGTAATAGAGTTTCCATGCTAATATTGACACCATAGATCTTGAGCGTAAATCTATAGAGATCCCTATATAATTTGGATAATATAGTGAAAGACCAAGAATACCCAGTCCTATCTAACTCAATATAACAAAATATGTAGTACATATGATAATAAATCCAAATTTTCCCACCCTCCATAACTACAAATGTTACCAACAAAACATAAATAAACTTTCACAGTCACAGAACATCACTTATAATAATATCATCAAACTAAACCACATTGATCGATTCCACATCAAGATCCATATACTTGGTAAAATATACATGGGATTTTTGAATATAACCACAAATACCATCATGAGTATCCTTTGATCTCTCACCCTTAATCGATAATTGAAAGATCTAATATACATCCTCCAAGGTGATGATCATTCCAATAGTAGGAAGCCATATTATGTAAGTATCTATATTATACCTATATTATATATTTATCATGAGGTGGATATCATATTAAATTTATCCCATGTGTTCCACATGCCCCAATCCTACCTAATCCATAAAAATCCAGTCGATTACATCTAGACCCAACTATGCTAATGTTGGATAGGGTCAACCATGCTAGAACTCTTGAATATTCACATATTTATAAAACCAAGAAATTAAAAATAAAAACTTGTTATTGATCACATATCATTATAAAAATATATAAATATCAATAGATTAAATATAAAATACAAATATGTTAGCATTAGATGCTTGCATCCATGTAGGACAAATGCATTGATCATTTTGAACTAGACAACAATGTTAGATGGTAATAGTTAGAAGTGGATAGTTGCATCACCATCTTTATGTAAGCATCTGAAATCCCATTAAAATGACAAAGAATATACTCAAGACATGAATTTCCAAAAAATCAAAATTAGCAATAAATTATCAAAAAACTACTTACCAACTCAAAAATATCCTTGCCAACTAAGGCACTTTGGAGCATATCAAATAAAAAAGGATAATGATCTCTTCTAGATGGAATTATTTCTCTCTAGACTTAGAGATCAAAATTCAAAAAATTTCAAAACGAAAATGATTTCAATATTCTATTCCAACCCACCTAAGATACCACTTTGGCATAACTTCAAATGACCATATCTTGAGTTCTAAATATCCAAATTCAAAACCACAAATTGTAGTGGGATCTAGACAATGACCCCATCCATATCATACCAAATTTGTAAATTTTCAAGAATTTCCAAAAACCACTAATTTTTTTACTACACAAATATCTTACTACATTTTAGATATTATGAATAATAATGTTACAAATTCTTTGATACACCATTACTAGAATATTACCAAGTTAAATATTATCAATTAAATTCTTTGTTATTAATTTTATGAGGAGACCACCAGTAGGAACCATATTCTCTCCTCCCAAAAGTGGGGCATATTATTAGGGGCATGCTTATAAACATGTTATACACAATCAAGACACACTTGGAAAACTATTAGATTACAGTGAGGGCATGCTTTGGAAGCATGTTATCCACATTTATTCTATATATGGTAATTATATAATATTTTAGATTAAGTGCGGGCATGTCATATGGGCATGGGTTCCACACATTCATAGCTCTTATATTTAGTGAGGGGCATGCTTTGGAAGCATGTTATCCAAAACTATTAAGTATTCAACATCTCTAATTTATAGTGGGAGCATGTTTGGAAAACATGTCCTTTATATTGGTGCTTATTCTTGTTTTGGATTCATTTATACATAATGGGAGCATGCTTTGGAAGCATGTTCTCCACATTTATACAAATTTACAAATTGGCAAAACATACATAGTATATGATGTAGATTCACAATTGTGGTAAACTCCTATACATTGGTATGATATATTATACATAGTTTGAGCATGAGATATCCAAAGTGCATACGTTATGAAAAATGTACCTAATATTGTAAAAATCCAAATTAATTTAAAAATTCTAAAACTTTTTTGTATTGATATCCTAACATATTGATGCATAGATTTAGCATTTATGGATCGTATTGATCCTTACCTATCTACAACATTCTTATTTTTGGTGTGATTGGAGGGATTAAAGCATCTGATCTCATCAATTTTTTGGGTGATCTTGATTACATCACTCAACCTATATTGATATATACATATACATATCTTTTTCACTCGACTTGTGCTCATTGGGAAATAATAATCCTGATGGTTGAAGCACCACTCTTCCTATTCTAGATTGGGGGCATGATTACATCTTAACACTTGTTACTCTAGGTACAACACCACCATGGTGAAATACACTTTTACCACTTTTAGGCTCATCTTCATGTTCAAAAAAAGAGTGACGTTTCAAGTTTCCCTATGTGCTTGTCTAGTTTCAATCACTTTAGACCTAGTTACTATGTGACACATACATATGTGTACTCTTTCCATGCTCTTTGTAGACACCTAAATTTGGAAACCAATAACCTCCAATCAAGTTTTTGGCTAATTTTCACCCAAAATGCACAATTTGGCCTAAAAACACTAAAACATGCTAAATGATGTGAAACTGACATATTCAAGTGCCAATTTTGGCTAGGGTATCACTAAATAAGGAAATGCAATTTATGGGATAGGTAACTTTGATCAGATCATTTTGAGTCAAAATGCCAATTTTGCACCTAGGTGCTCTAGATTGATCATTCCTATCAAATATCTTTCACAAGATATGTGCCTTCATTATTTTTTGTTGGTAACATCCTAAATGGGATAATAGATCCAAGCATCTGAAATTGCCTTTCAATTCTAATCTAGTCAAATTTTGGACCAATAATAAGGCATTCTAATCAATTTGAGTAATTTGTGCACAAAGTGCTTAAACATGCTTAAGAGATAATTAACCCAAATCAAGTCATATTTAATAATTCCATGGAAACTTGTTGAATAATTTTTTTTGAAAATGAATATTGAATATCTACATCATCAATTGACCTCATTTCTTAGGAAGACATCCTTAGTCCATAAATGCCACAAATATCAAGATTCGTGCCTCCCATACCTCATCAAATCCCTCCATGCCTCTTAATTGCTCCTCTATCCCAAATATTGATGAGCCTATTTATCAATTTTAATTGTATAATTGGATTAATCCTTAGCTATACATCTTAATCTTGAGATGGATGGTTTAGGTTTATTCTAATCAATCTCAAAAATCTATAAATAGGAGGCCTTACCACATCATTTCTAAGACATGATTATGCAAAGTTATAATGCATAATTGATTAAAAAGCTTCATACAAATATTGTTATCTTGCCAAATTGATTCCAAGCCAAGCCAAGCCTCAATCCAAAGGTGCCAAGGAGAGATAGAGGTAGCCAATCTTCCATTTCTAAGGACTTCATGAGCGTAAGTTGAGTAAGCCATTAAAATAAGCATTTTAGAGCATCCAAGGAATGTAAAAGTGGGTTTATTTTGCATTTTAGTTGTGTGTTTTATTCATGTTTGTTAACTAAGCTCTCTATAGTGTGTAGGCCTAGATATTTTATGCTAGTTAGTGTGTTTCTTTCATTTTGAAACTAACATGATACTAACCATTCTCTCTTGAGTCAAATTCTTAGTTCACATAATGACATGCCCGATGGGACCAAACACATCCCACACATGAAGAAGATCAATCTGCAACTTTAAAATCTTCATTTAGATAATTAAAACTCTTGTAATTTGATTTTCTAACTTTGTTTTGCTGTTTTTATTTGTCATAGGTTTACATAGTAACTAACATCAATTAGTAAAACCATCGTCGATTAGATAGCTATCATCAATCACTATTGGTATAATCAATGTCGATTAGATAACCATCATTGGTTAGTAAGTGTAACTATCATCAGTTATATAACTGATGTTAGTCACTATGTTTTTCTTAAAACACAAACTCAAGAGCTCTATTTTTTAAGTTCATTGTTTCAAACTCAAAATATCTTCAAGGCTAAAGGACATGCTAATGTTTTTATTGTAGGACCAAGCTTGACATTTAATAAAAACATTTTTAGATCACCTTTTACATTGTTAAAAATGAATTAGGAATATTATTTTGGTGCTTAAAGTAACATTTAAGGTGCTTAAATAAGTTTTTTTAGCATTGGTTTTCAAAGTTACAACTAAGACCAAGGGGTCAAATGAACACCACCTCATTTTTCAAAAATGGGCTTAAAAATGAACTCAAATTTCCAAGCTTTTTATATTCACTTAGTTCTTTAAATTAAGTTTTTGTTTAGTAAAAAGAGGGGTGTTGCATTTATGATCTTCCATTTGTCCCCTTTAGGGAACCCTTGGAATCAAAAGTGCCATTCCTATCACAAGTAGCGTAGTCCAAGGATTAAAAAGAAATTTTTATAAAGCACTCCCTAAAAACTTGTCAAAGTTTGGGTGACCTTTAAAATGAGCCTAAAGTCTTTATTTTTTCATGATTTATTTATTTTTATGCAACCTTGGCTTACGAGGGGGACTTCATCACCTCCAATGAGTTCTTTATGGAAGCTTTAACCTAGGGTTTGACCTCCCAACATTGACTTCATTTGGCTCCTAATTGGAATTGCATACGGGATGTAGTGGTACTTTGGACATTGCACTACACTAAGTGAACAATAGGATGTAGTAGTTGTAAAAAGGACTAGATCTTTTTACAAAAATACAAGTAATACAGACCCAAAATTCATACTTTTCTTTTGCATTGTTTGGCATGCAATTAATTATGCAATTGATTCCCCTAGAATGTTTAGAAACTTGTAGATCTTAGACAAAAACCCACTTGCTATGGAATTATTATTGATGCAAGGTGTGCCTCAAGATCCATGTCATAGTACTATCATTTGAGAGAAGGGGGGTGTAAAAACCCTACTATATAATGAACATTTACTTTTGGATAAGCACTTAAAATCCTCTTAAATGATGTATATAGATGGATTCTAACAATACCAAGCAACCTTGTTAGTTTAGAGTCTAAGAGTGATTAATCAATTGAGTTTTGTCCTAGATTAAAGTGTTTTTTTAAGTCAAAAATTGGTGTAAACAAATGATACAAACCAAAACACATGGTCCTCATTTTTCTTTGAAAAAAGAGGTTTTATGCTGCCCACATGAAATAATCAATTTTCCTTGTTCAAAAGTCCATCAAAAACTTGGGAGTCATATCATCCACTTTAGCATAGTTATGATGCCTAATTGAGTTTAGACATTTGCCAAAGTTGTTTAAGTCCTTCATTTATAATAAAAATTCAAAATTTCACCTTTATAAGCTCATAAGGTTGATGTGTTAAGTGCGTTCACCATTTTCACTAAACTTAGGTTCAATTTCTCGTTTGGGTTGAAGGTCATTTTAGACTCAAGATCATTATCAACACTTGATAAACTTAAGACATTTTTTGCTAAACACTTGCACTTTGAGTCTATGCACCATAACATTTTGAGTCAAGAAAAGTAGTGTTATGTTGTCAAAACTATGTGAAACTATCTTGCCTTAGATATTTTTTGAAACAAACATTTAGCCATACCTTTTGTGTAGTGTAGCATCATTACACTGCCTAAAGCATTTCAAATACTATTTCATAGACCATCTTGGATAGATTTCAAATTTTTTCCTACATTTTTAGATTAATCTAAGTGTACTTTTATGATCCTTTGTCTAGCATAGTTATACCATTCACTTTTGTCTAGCTTATTTATCCAAAGAACCAAGTTTTATACCATTATTTATGATAAAATAAACTATCTCTAAAGTGCTTTTTATTTCATACCTTATACCTAGTTGATTGAGTTCTTGTCCAAGGATCAAATGCCTAGTGTTTTTTATAAGTGTTTCAAATGTGTTAGATTAAAACTTTCATCTATTTCAAAGTCTAGCTTTTGATGTCATTTGGCTAAGAGTCCTATTACATGCCTTATTTGAGCCTAGCTTTTGATGTTGTGTTTGGCCAAAAAACCTAACAAATTTCAAATTCCTAAATTAGACTGATCTAAAACATTTCAACCTTAGAGTTTGGCATTTTGATTTTTGGTCCATTTACTTAATTATCTTTGTGTGAATAGTGAAATGTTAGATAATTTATGCTAATTTATTTTCTGATAAATCTTTGCATAAACCTTTTGATCATTTTGATGAATCTAGACCAAGTTGGAAAATCATCTATTTTAGATAATGTATTTTTGAGATTTTTTAGAACTCTTTGAATTTTTATCGCAAACAATTGACTATGGATCCCAACATGTATTCCTACACTCATAGTGGACTCATGTACAATCTAAGGATTAGTAATGTAGTTATGCAAGAAGAAATGGTGCGAGACCCCTATGCAGATAATATTCCCTATGAGATAGATTCTTATCCCTCTTATAATACTCAATTAGGGGCACAAAGCCAAGATACCTTGGATAACTATTTGGTTAACACACCACCTTATTCAAAACAAGACCAAGAACAAACTACACAATACCTAGCTATAATACCCACAGTGGATGAGCTAGTTCTTCAACAGTCATATTCTACTAATATGACTTCCACATATGATCCATTTTTGTTTGAGTGAGATTTGTTAGAGAACAAAGATGAGATTCTAGTTATATCCATAGAGGTAGGGGCCAAGTTTCTTGCAGACTTCCCCTATGAAAATTTACCAAGCCTAGTGAGAGTGCCCTACAACATCATTTATGATCAACATGCTTCTTCTAAAAATCCTTTGGCTTTAGTCCAAAAAACATATCAGGACCCTAATCTACCTAATAGAGGCAAAAAAACCATGGAAGACCACTTTAACCAAATGCAGATAGCATATCAAACCTACCTAAATCTAGCATGTAATTTCAATCAGATGAACATGGTGAGAAAGCCTCTCATTGACCTAATTCCTTTAATAGGAGTTCTGATAGAGTTAAATGGTTAAGAGAATTAGAGTTTAGACCTATTCATGTAAAACACTTTAGTAGAAAACTTTCTATATATGTGCATTATTGAAGAAGTGTCTTCTACTTCTACACAAAATAATGAAAAAAGTATAGTGGACAATGTGCAAACAATGTCCAATCCCAATCAAAGTGTTACTAATGCACAAAAAACTAGCCAACAACATGTGACTATAGTTAATACCATGATTGGATCATCATACCAAAAAGTAGGATCTTTTACATCCAAACCTCAACTAGCTACTTCCTCAGGTGTGAAACTTATAGGATTATTTAGTTAAACAATAGCCAATGTCATGCATCAATGACAAAATGTGATGAATACTACTCCTCAACAAGTAATGAATAGTATTCCATAATAGTAGGCATAATCTAGTGTACCAATGTAATAGAAGAAAAATACATTTACACCTCAATTAGGGGAAACTAATGTTCCAACTCACTAGGTAATGACAAATATACCTCTTCAGTCACAGACTAATATGCCAATCTAAAACCAAGTAATGACTAGTCAACAACATGTAAATATTGGTCAATGAAAAATACTAAATTTGCAACCTATTTTCACTTCCCAATAGGGATTCATGCAACAAGGAGGCTCCCATGTTTCTCAAGTACC
This sequence comes from Torreya grandis, assembly GCA_037957365.1. Classification (NCBI taxonomy): domain Eukaryota; kingdom Viridiplantae; phylum Streptophyta; class Pinopsida; order Cupressales; family Taxaceae; genus Torreya; species Torreya grandis. The sequence continues at coordinate 1,717,753 of JARHVA010003567.1, forward strand.
TACTAGACAACCATTGGTTCAAAATGTGCCACAAATTCAGAGATAGGGTCTTGGTCTACAAGTTCCCACTCAACATCAAGGTTTGATTAGTCAACAACATGTCCCTTTTCAACCACAAAAGGTACAATATAGTTATATCCCTCCATCCCAACTACAAAATCCTCCTAGTCAAACCTTTATCACCAACCCAAAATAGAATATCACATAATCAAATGTGCAATTTCAAGTACATCCTAATCTATGTATGCATACTCCTAGTCTATTTCCCAACCAAACCAATATACCCTAGCAAATATCTCCATCATACCCTTGTCAAAGTGTCCCACTTGTGACCTGACAACCATCTACCCAAACCAATATTCTGACTCAAACCAATGTTCCTTCCATTTTCTTATCCCAAGAATTATAACAAATGAAGGATGCAATTGCTACCATTCAAGCTAGGAAATAGACTAAAAAGTTCAAATTGGATGATGTGTGTTCCTATCCATTCAACATGGAGTATTTGTAGATACCATTTCCTTGAGGATATGAACCACCAAAATTTGACAAATACAAAGGTAAAGGTGAAACTAAGGCCCATTTAACTCAATTCTTTGTCACATGTCAACTAGTGGCATATAACAACATATACCTTTTACTATTGTTTCCAAGGAGCTTGGATAGACAAGCCTTAGAGTGGTTTTTAAAGTTGCCCAAAAATTTAGTAATGTATTTTGATGATCTTTTTGATAAGTTTGTGCAACACTTTTCTTATAATCTTGAGCATGAGATTTCATTAGTGGACTTAATATAGGGGAAAAATAAAGTTGGAGAGAGTTTTTCATGTTATCTACAGTGATGGAAAGCCCTTGCAAGCTATTTCACCAATAGTTTACTAGTTAAATAATTAACCACTGTGTTTACAAAAATTTCGCATAGTGAGATAACATATCATCTAGAGCTACAATGTGTAACTACTTTAAAGGAAATCATTGACAAAGGCTTGTTATTTGAGTGAAATCTTATTAATAAAGGGATCATCAAGCTTAATTCAACCAATCATAATCTAGGTACCAATCAAGGAAATGGTCAAAACTAAAATCCAATTAAAGTACAAGCATCACAACTAGCACAGACCAATAACCAAGAAAGACCAAAGCAATTCAAACATAATGGGAATGTTATGGTAAATGGAGTAACTGAGTCACATCATGTCAAAATGGTGAAAAATTATTTGTGCCACCTTTTCAGCTTACTCTTACCCAACAGCCTCTCTAACCAATGCCATAATCACAAAAACCAAGACCTACATAACAAATACAATAGCCTTTACCATTGCAAACCCCTCCTCCTAGGAGAACCATGCCTACACATCATGTCTTTAGTGACCTAGGAGAACCTATTGATTCTATATTTTTAAATTTTTTTATCACTAATTTGATTAGTTGGCTTATACCAAAGCATTATCTGTAAGGCATTCCTTATCTTGACTGGTATCATGAAAATGAATTATGTAAATATCATTGGATCAATGAGCATAATCTATGAAGATGTGTCTGAATCAAGCATTTAATTGAGAATATGCTGGAGAATAGGGAGATAGCATTAGAGAATGGTGCTTCCACTTCCAATCAAACTTTCAAGATTTATCAAAACTGCTTTCCCTGACATAACAATTGATAACAATAAAATAATTAGCAACAACAACAACAATGGCTAGTGCATAAACAAAATCAACAGTATCTAAATCAAAGGCCAAACCAAAAAAAATAAACAAAATCAATAGCATAACCCACAATGATAAAATAATGGACAAAATCAAGGTCATAATGGTAACAACCAACAAACCTACCATGCAGTTGGACATGACTATAACATGGTGTTAGGTCATATTGTAGGGGGTAATGTTAATATCATCTTCATTAATCTTAAACCAAGTGCTAATCAATCTAGACCATTGCTAAAAAATGACAATCAACCAAATTACATGGATGATCCTTATTTAACCTAGGACTGCATAAATGTAAACCAACAAATTAGGACTCCTACCTTTGGACCTTATACTGACAACTTACCCTTACCATGTGACCACATACACGTGCACTGGCAACTAAGACTTGTCCTATCTGGTCCCACACCATTCCCAACATTTATTAGAAATAATGGTGTAGTATTTAATCCTAATTATGCAATCATAACTCAGAGGTTAAAGATTATTATCCAATGCCTAAAACCATCTACCACTTTACCTATCATCTAACCAACTGTTCAGCCTTAGAATAAATCTTTCACTACTGACAAAGACAAGAAGTTTGATATTGTGAAATAATTGTATAAGACACCAACACAAATTTATATTTTAGATTTGCTATGAATGTCAGTAATCCATAAGAACATCTTAAATGAGTTTTTAAACCAATCCACTATTGCTAGTGACATATCCCTTAATAAATTTCAAGCTTTGGTTGGACACATAGCTCTAGCCCAACAAGTCACATTCAACCAAAGTGATATGTCTTCCCTTAGCCTACTCCATAATAATCCATTATACATAGAGGTTTATTTAAAGTGACATATATTGAAACATGTCCTTATATACAATAGATCAGGTCTCAACATGGTGTCTCTAAAGTTCATTAAGATTCTTGGGTACACAATGGCAAATCTCTAGCCAAAAATAATAACCATCAAAGCCTATGATAATCAAGAAAGAGAATCATAAGGTACCATTATCTTTCCAGTTATCATTGGGCCTTTGATCCATGATACACTTTGCCATGTGATTGATCTTGAGTTGTCATAAAATATACTTCTAGGTAATCCTTGGTTATATGAGATTTATGTAGTCCCATCAATGCTGCACCAATGTATCAAGTTTTCCCACTCAGGGATGGAAGTGAATATTTCAAGAGATTTACACCCATATGAACACTGCAAACATCTTGAGGTTGAATTTAAAATCTATAATTATTAGTACAACATGAATCTAATTTCCAATAAGGATAAAAGAAGGGATAAATACTAAATTTGAAACCTATTTTCACTTCCCCATAGGGATTCATGAAATGAGGAGGCTCCCATGCTTCTCAAGTACCTACTATACAACCATTGGTTCAAAATGTGCCACAAACTCAGAGAGATGGTCTTGGTCTACAAGTTCCCACTCAACATCAAGGTTTGATTAGTGAACAACATATCCCTTTTAAACCACAACAGGAACAATATAGTTATATCCCTCCATCCTAGCAACAAAATCCTCCTGGTCAAACCTTTATCACCAACCCAAAATAGAATATCACATAACCAAATGTGCAATTTCAAGTACATCCTAATCTACGTATGCATATTCTTGGTCCATTTCGAAACCAAACCAATATACCCCCAGAAATATCTCCATCATACCTTGGTCAAAGTGTCCCACTTGTGACCTCCCAACCATCTACCCAAACCAATATTATCATTCAAACCAATGTTCCTTCCATTTTCCTATCCCAAGAATTACAAAAAATGAAGGATGGAATTGCTACCATTCAGGCTAAGAAATACACTAATTTTTTTAAATTGGATTACATGTATTCCTATCCATTCAACATGAAGTATTTGTAGATACCATTTCATTGAGGATATGAACCAAAAAAATTTGACAAATACAAAGGGAAAGGTGACCCTAAGGCCCATTTAATTAAATTTTTTGTCGCATGTCAACTAGTGGCATATGGCAACATATACATTTTACTAATTTTTCCAAGGAGCTTGGATGGACAAGCCTTAGAGTGGTTTTTAAAGTTTCCCAAAAATTTAGTAATGGATTTTGATGATATTTTTGATAAGTTTGTGTAACACTTTTCTAATAATCTTGAGTAAGAGATTTTATTAGTGGAATTAATGTAGGCCAAAAAGAACTAGTGAGAGTTTTTCAAATTATATATAGTAATGGAAAGCCCTTGCAAGCTATTTCACCAATAGTTTACTAGATAAATAATTAGCCACTGTGTTTACCAAAAATTTGCATAGTGAGATAGCATATCATTTGGAGCTACAATGTGCACATACTTTCAAGGAAATCATTGACAAAGGCTTATTGATTGAGTAAGATCTTATTAATAAAGTGATCATCAATCTTAATTCAACTAATCAAAATCTAGGTACCAATCAAGGAAATGGTCAAAACTAACATCAAATTAAAGTGCAAGCATCACAACTAATACAAACCAATAACTAGGAAAGACCAAACCAATTCAATCGTAATAGGAATGTTATGGGAAATGGAGTAACTAAGTCACATCATGTCAAAATGGTGAAAACATCATCTACACCACCTTTTCAGCTTACCCTTACTTAAAAACCTCTCTAAGCAATGCCATAAACACAAAAACCAAGACTTTCATAAAAAATACAATAGCCTTTACCATTGCAAACCCCTCTTCCAAGGAGAACCATGCCTACACATCATGTCTTTAGTGACCTAGGTGAACAAATTGAGTCTATATTTTGTAATTTTGTTATCACTAATCTAATTAGTTGGCCTATACAAAATCATTATCCACAAGGCATTCATTATCTTAATTGGTATCATGAAAATGAATTATGTAAATATCATCGGGTTAATGAGCATAATCTATGAAGATGTGTCTAAATCAAGTATTTAATTGAGAATATGTTGGAGAATGGGGAGATAACATTAGATAATGGTGCTTCCACTTCCAATCAAACTCTTGAGATTTATCAAAACACCTTTCCTGACATAACAATCAATAACAATAGAATAATCAACACCAACAACAATGGCTAGTGCATAAACAAAATCAATAGTATCAAAATCAAAGGCCAAAATAATAGAATCAACATAATCAATAGAATAACCCACAATGATAAAATAATGGACAGAACCAAGGTCATAATGGTAACAATCAACAAACCTACCATGCAGTTTCACATGACTATAACATGGTTGTAGGTCATATTGTAGGGGGTAATGTTAATACCATCTCCATTAATCTTAGACCAATCGCTAATCAATCTAGACCATTGCTAAAAAATGACAATCAACCAAATTACATGGATGATCCTTCTTTGACCTAGGACTTCATAAATGTAAACTAATAAATTAGGACTCCCAAATTTGGACCTTACACTAACAACCTACCCTTACCATGTGACCACATACAAGTGCACTGGAAACTAAGACTTGTCTTATCTGGTCCCACGCCATTCCCAACATTTGTTAGGAATAATGTTGTAGTATTTAATCCTAATTATGCAATCATAACTCAAAGGTTAAAAATTATTATCCTAAGCCTAAAACCATCTACCACTTTACTTGTCATCTAACCAACTATTTAGCTCATAATAAATCTTTCACTACTGACCAAGACAAGAAGTTTGATATTATGAAACAATTGTAGAAGACACCAACACAAATTTCTATTTTAGATTTGCTATGAAATTCATTAATCCACAATAACATATTAAATGAGTTTTTAACCCAATCCACTATTGGTAGTGACATATCCCCTGATAAATTTCAAGATTTGGTTGGACACCAAGCTCCAACCCAAAAAGTCACATTCAACCAAAGTGATATGTCTTCCCTTACCCTACTCCATAATAATCCATTATACATATAGGTTTATATAAAGTGACATAAATTGAAACATGTCCTTATATACAATAGATCAGGCCTCAACATAGTGTCTCTTAAGCTCATTAAGATTCTTGGGTACATAATGGAAAATCTCTAGCCAAAAATAATAACCATCAAAGCCTACGATAATCAAGAAAGAGAATCACAAGGTACCATTATCTTGCCAGTTATCATTGGGTCTTTGACCCATGATACACTTTTCCATGTGATTGATCTTGAGTTGTCATAAAATATACTTATAGGTAGTCCTTGGTTACATGAGATTCATGTAGTCCTATCAATGCTGCACCAATGTATCAAGTTTTCCCACTCAGGGATGGAAGTGAATATTTCAAGAGATTTGCACCCATATGAACACTGAAAACATCTCGAGGTTGAATTTCAAAGATATAATTATCAGTACAACATGAATCTAATTTCCAATTAGGATAAAATAAAATATAAATACTAAATTTACAACCTATTTTCAGTTCCCCATAGGGATTCATGTAACAAAGAGGCTCCCATATTTCTCAAGTACCTACTAGATAACCATTGGTTCAAAATGTGCCTCAAATTCAAAGACAGGGTCTTGGTCTACAAGTTCCCACTCAACATCAAGGTTTAATTAGTCAACAACATGTCCATTTTGAACCACAACAGGCATAATTTAGTTATATACCTCCATCCCAACTACAAAATCCTCCTGGTCAAATATTTATCACCAACCCCAACTAGAATATCACATAACCAAATGTGCAATTTCAAGTACATCCTAATCTACGTATGCATATTCCTAGTCCATTTCCAAACCAAACTAATATACCCCCAAAAATATCTCCATCATACCCTGGTTAAAGTGTCCCACTTGTGACCTCCCAACCATCTGCCTAAACCAATATTCTCACTCAAACCAATGTTACTTCCATTTTCCTATCCCAAGAATTACAATAGATGAAGGATGCAACTGCTACCATTTAGGTTGGGAAATAAACTAAAAATTTCAAATTGGATTACGTGTGTTCCTATCCATTCAACATGGATTATTTGTAGATACCATTTCCTTGAGGATATGAACCACCAAAATTTGGCAATTACAAAGGGAAAGGTGACCCTAAGGCTAATTTAACTAAATTCTTTGTTGCATGTCAACCAGTGGCATATAGCAACATATACCTTTTACCATTATTTCCAAGGAGGTTGGATGGACAAGCCTTAGAGTGGTTTTTAAAGTTGTCCAAAAATTTATTAATGTATTTTGATGATCTTTTTGATAAGTTTGTGTAACACTTTTCTTATAATCTCGAGCATGAGATTTCATTAGTGGACTTAATACAGGCAAAAAAAAGCTGGTGAGAGTTTTTCAAGTTATCTATAGTGATGGAAAGTCCTTGCAAGCTATTTTACCAATAGTTTACGAGATAAATAATTAGCCTCTATGTTTACTAAAAATTTGGATAGTGAGATAGCATATCATTTGGAGCTACAATGTGCACATACTTTCAAGGAAATCATTGACAAAGGCTTGTTGATTGAGTGAGATATTATTAATAAAGGGATCATCAAGCTTAATTCAACCAATCACAATCTAGGTACAAATCAAGGAAATGGTCAAAACTAACATCTAATTAAACTACAAGCATCGCAACCAGCATAGACCAATAACCAAGAAAGACCAAAGCAATTCAATTGTAATAGGAATGTTATGGGAAATGGAGTAACTAAGTCACATCATGTCAAAATGGTGAAAACATCATCTACACCACCTTTTTAGCTTACTCTTACCTAAAAACTCTCTAACCAATGCCATAAGCATAAAAACCAAGACCTGCATAACAAATACAATAGCCTTTACCATTTCAAACCCCTCCTCTTAGGAGAACCATGCCTACACATCATGTATTTAGTGACCTAGGAGAACCTATTGATTCCATATTTTATAAGTTTTCTATCACTAATATGATTAGTTGGCCTATACAAAAGCATTATTTGAAAGGAAGTCCTTATCCTGATTGGTATCATTAAAATGAATTCTGTAAATATCATTGGGTCAATGAACATAATCTATGAAGATGTGTCTAAATCGAGCATTTAATTGAGAATATGTTGGAGAATGGGGAGATAACATTAGATAATGGTGCTTTCACTTCCAATAAAACTCTTGGGATTTATCAAAACCCCTTTCCTTGACATAACAATCAATAACAATAGAACAATCAACAACAACAACAATGGCTAGTGCATAAACAAAATCAACACTATCAAAATCAAAGGCCAAACTAACAGAATCAATAAAATCAGTAGCATAACCCATAATGGACAAAACCAAGGTCATAATGGTAATAACCAATAAACCTACCATGTACTTTCACATGACTATAATAGGGTTGTAGGTCATATTACATGGGGTAATGTTAATACCATCTCCATTAATCTTAGACCAAGCACTAATCAATTTAGACCATTGCTAAAAAATCTGAATCAACCAAATTACATGGATGATCCTTCTTTGACCTAGGATTGCATACATGTAAACCAATAGATTAGGACTCCCACCTTTGGACCTTATACTGACAACTTACCCTTACCATATGACCACATACAAGTGGATTGGCAATTGAGACTTGTCCTATCTAGTCCCACACCATTCCCAACATTGTTTAGCAATAATGGTCTAGTATTTAATATTGATTATGAAATCATAAGTCATAGGTTAAAGATAATATCCTAGGCCTAAAACCATCTACCACTTCACCTATCACCTAACCAACTATTTAGCCTTACAATAAATCTTTCACTACTGACCAAGACAAGAAGTTTGATATTGTGAAACAATTGTACAAGACACCAACACAAATTTCTATTTTAGATTTTGTATGAACATCATTAATCCACAAAAAAATCTTAAATGAGTTGTTAACCCAATCCAATATTGCTAGTGACATATCCCCTAATAAATTTCAAGCTTTGGTTGGACACCTAGCTCCAGCCCAACAAGTCACATACAACCGAAGTGATATGTCTTCCCTTAGCCTACTCCATAATAATGCATTATACATAAAGGTTTATATAAAGAAACATAAAGTGAAACATGTACTTATATACAATAGATCAAGCCTCAACATAGTGTCTCTAAAGCTCATTAAGATTCTTGGGTACATAATGGCAAATCTCTAGCCAAAAATAATAACCAACAAAGCCTATGATAATCAGGAAAGAGAATCACAAGGTACCATTATCTTGACAGTTATCATTGGGATTTTGACCCATGATACACTTTGCCATGTGATTGATCTTGAGTTGTCATAAAATATACTTATAGGTAGTCCTTGGTTACATTAGATTCATGAAGTCCTATCAATGTTGCACCAATGTATCAAGTTTTCCCACTCAGGTATTGAAGTGAATATTTCAAGAGATTTACACCCATATGAACACTGAAAACATCTTGAGGTTGAATTTCAAAGCTATAATTATCAGTCCAACATGAATCTAAATTTTAAGTAGGATAAAAGAAAGGCCATACTTATTGATCCTTCACTAGATAATTACATAGATCCTAATACCTTGGAATCCCTTTCCCACATGTCAGCTATTTGAAGCTTCTAATTATTTCACCATTTTAGATAATGGACTTAGAGAGTATGTGACCCATGATACAATTCATATTGCCAATCTTCTTCAAAATCTAAAAACCTTTGGGTGGCCTAAAGTCAGCCCACATATGTATTGGTAATGAAAGAAAAAATATAAGGGACCTATCTCATTTGTCCTATCATCTAGCCTAGAACTCGACTCTCTTGAAGGGGCTGAATCATGGTTATTTAATGATGACTAAGCTGATTATTATAAAAGTACAAAGTATCCTATTATCAATAGGATCAGGGAGTGTCATAATTATGAAGGAAAAGACCTTAGACTAAATTATCAAGGAACCATTGATCCAATTTCCATGACTAAGTATGAAAGACCTTATGGACTTGGATTTAAACTGCCTAGGGGTGACCCCACATATCTTATTCAAATTCCATCACCAACACCTAGTGAAGATGATGTCGATAGTGAAGCAAAGTCTAATCAAAACCTCACCTTTGATGAACTAGCTGAGACTAACTTATTTTATACCAATGCCATTTGTACCTTTACTCTAGTTATTCATCATAACCCATTACCATTATAATATCCCCAACTAATAGATTGGGACCAATAAAAATACACTTAGCTAATTGATGAGTTTTATAATGATGAGGCATTATGTGACTCTTTAGTCCTTAGAGACAACATTATATTGAGAGATCACAAATTAAGATTCTCAATCACATTGGATCATGAAGCTTATTTTAGAGAATGGGTGAACACCCTTAGCCAAAAACAAATAATTAAAACATTGAGGTCCTAAAGTGAAAACCTCTTTGAGGTGCTTTTTGACTAGGGAAAAAGTAAAGATAAAGGTTAGTCTAGTGGTTAAAACCTATTTTAGGTGTCATTAGACATGGATGTTCATTCTTATTCAAATTTAGACTAGGAGACCACCAACGATGAACTTGCCTATGGATCTAAGTTTGGTTTTGTAAGACAATAAGTATTTGATCAAATTATTCAAGAATTTTTGAATATATTTGTCACATGGCCGTATCTCCCATTAGGAGACTCAGATTCCTCATGCCTAAGAGAAGTTGAAGAGCAAGTCCTAACAGAGGACCTTGACATAGTCTAATAGTTTAAGTCATTGTCTACTATCTTAGAAGATAGTTTGACCCTTCTAGCTGAAGATACAATAGACATAAACATCAAGACTCTAATAGACCCAAAATGGATAAAATTAGGTACATACCTCACTGAGGAAGAATGTAAATTACTTAAAACTCTATTGAGAGAATTTGTAGATATCTTTGTATGGGCCTATTCTGACATGCTAGGTTTGGACCCTCCCTTGGTTTTACACCACCTCATGGTCAATCCTAATGCCAAACTAGTAAAATGAAAGCTACATAAGATGTGTCCTCACATTTTTTTATTGGTAAATAGAGAGTTGGAAAAACTCTTAGAAGTAAGATGTATCTGATCCGTTGACTACTTAGAATGGATCTCTAATGTGGTACCTATTAGTAAAAAGCTTGAAGGGAACATAATCTATACTAATTTTTGAGACATTAACAAAGATTATCCTAAATATGATTTTTCATTACCTAATATTGACATGATCATTGACTCTATGGTAGGTTATGAAATGCTTTCACTCATGAATGGCTTTTTAGGATACAACCAGATCATAATAACACCAAAAGAATAACATAAAATAGCGTTCACCACTCCATAGGGAAAATTTTGTTATCAGGTAATACCACTTGGCCTTAATAATGATAGAGATACATATCAAAGGGCCATTACTATCATATTCTATGATATGATGCATGATATTGTTGAATACTATGTCGATGCCATATTAGGAAAATCCAAAACTAGGGCTGACCATCCAAAACTGTTACATAAGATATTTGAAAGATTATAGGAGTATAAATTCAGACTTATTCCAAATAAATGTGTGTTTTCCATAACCTTAGGTAAATTACTTATCTTCATCATGTCCCATAGAGGTATTGGATTTGATTTGGCTAAAGTCCATGTTATAATCAAGATATTGCCACCAACCAATTTAAATTAACTCTATAGTTTTTAGGGTAATATCCAATCAATTCGACACTTCATCTCTCAGTTAGCAGACAAGTGTCATATATTTACACATCTTCTAAAGAAGGGAGTTGCCTTTCACTAATATTATCACTACCAAATATATTTTCAACAACTCAAATACTATATTGTTAATCCATCTATTTTATTACCTCCTATGTCAAGAAAGCCATTATTTTTATACCTATCAACTATCAGTAATGTTGTGGGGACACTCTTGGCTCAACATGATGATAATGGAAAAGATAATGCTGCAAACTACCTAAGTCATACCTTGGTCACATATGAACATAACTATGCACCTATTAAAAAAGGTTATCTAGCCATGGTCTTCATAACTCAGAAATTGTACCATTACATGTTGAATAATAAGACCATGGTTATTTAAAAGGTAGATCCACTTAAGTATCTACTATCTAAAATATCTTTGCAAGGTAGAATGGATAAATGGATCATGCTTTTCATTGAGTTTGACCTAGAGTATGTCAATCAAAAAATAATCAAGGGACAAGTTCTTATAGATTAACTTGCTAAAGCACCTCTCATAGACACACAACCACTCACGCTTCAATTTCTTGATGAATCCATAATGACTATCATTGACACACCCTTTGAGGAATAACCTTAAAAGCTATATTTTGATGGTTAATTTACTACACATGGATTAGAGGTAGGCCTATTATTTATTACACCAAAGGGGGAGCTAATCCATAAATCATTTAGAATTAACTTTCCTTGTATAAACAACATGGCCAAGTATGAAGCATTGATTTCAAGACTTCGACAGGTAGTGTATAAGAACATATCTCATCTCCAAGTTTATGGTGATTGTTAGTTAATCATTAATCAGGTCATAGATCATTTTTAAGCCAAAGATGACAAATTGGTTCCATATAAAGCCATGGTTGACACTCTTAAGAAACAAATTACCAACATTAAATTTGAGTACATACCAAGGGATAGTAATAGAACTATAGATGCCATGGCTATTATTGGATCTTTGATTCGACAAACAAATAAAGCTAGAGAGTATTAGTTCCTCATCGATAATTTGTTATCACCAGCTCATGAACCTTCAACAATTGCAATGATTTATGATATTGTTGGTCCTAATTCTATCTAGTACTTAAAACTTTACAACTACCTTCAGGACCAAGTTATACCACCTAACTTATCTTGAAAACAAACCAAATCCTTTATTCATCATTCCAATCATTATACTCTACTTGGATTGACCCTTTACTACCATATTTTTGATGGAATTTTGCTTCGTTGTTTAACTTTGACATAGTCTACACTAGCATTAAGTGAAGTTCATGGAGTATGTGGATCTCATTCTAGTGGGGTATTCTTATCTAAAAATCTCTTACATATTGGTTATTATTGGCCCATGATGGATGTAGATGTAGTTACATATATAAATAAGTGTAACAAATGTCAACGATATGGTAATCTAATTCATGCCCCAACCCAAACTTTGAAACTAATGTTGACACCATGGCCATTTGATACATGGGGACTTGATCTCATTGGGAAGATCAACCCCACTTTATTTGACAACCATAAACATATCCTTACCACCACTGAGTATTTCACTAAGTGGGTTGAAGCTATACCACTCACTTACATTACTAGAAAGCAAATTTCCAAATTCATCTTCAACCATCTCTTTTGCCACTATGGTATCCCCTTCAACATTATATTTGATAATGGAGGATCATTCAAGAACAATGATGTAAATGAACTATATACTAAATATAACATCACAAAACATTTTTATATAGAATATCACCCTCAAGGTAATGGCCAAGCTGAAGCATCCAACAAAACCATTGTCAATATTCTTATAAATATTGTCAATGATGCCAATCATGATTAGAACTTGTAGATATTACTTTCCCTTTGGGCATACCATACCAATCATCATACCCCCATAGGAGCCACTCCATACTCACTTGTTTATGGTACTAAATTCATCCTTCCCATTGAGGTTGAATTGCCTTCACTATGCATCTCTTTCAAGCATGTCCTAGATGATCATGACTATTGAGTAGCTCACTTGCAAGAGCTAGACCTACTTGATGAGAAATGCATAGCTATGCTCAATAATCTTTAGGTATATTAGAACCAACTCAAAGGCCACAATAATAAGTGTGTTAAGTATAGAAAATTTGAACTTGGTGATCTTGTTATTAAAGAAAACCAAAAGAATACCATGGATGAGAAGAAGCATAAAATAAAATTCAAACCAAATTGGATAGGGCATTTCATCATTACTACAAATTATGGATTAGGAGCATACATGCTTGCCACACCAAATAGAGATGAACTTCCTGAGCCGATGAACATTTATTCATTTCAAGTGGTACTATGATTGAGCACTAAGTCATATTATTTGTAAGGACTATTTTAGTTATTCCATTTTATCACTATTATTGTTTATACAAATATCATTATTAACTATTCTATTGACTGTATCCATTTTACCATTCCATTCTATCAACCCAATGTGTTATAAAGCCTAGCCCATTTGATCTTGGTTTTTTTTCATTCATTATACCTTTTTAGCATCAAGGAATTTGATCAATTTCATCAGGTGGTTCAAGTACTTTAGATAGAGATCATATTTTGGAGTAGTGTGACAAAAGTTTTAGCAGTTACATCCTTTGTTTTTTACTCCTTTCTTATCACTGGCCTTGTTACTAATTATAACCTCCTTTGGTAAAATTAGTATCATTAATCTATGGCATTACATCCTATTTATAACTGCCTCTAGGAAAGCTAGGAGCAACATTTGTTTATTAAGACTTGACATACCAACTTGCCACTTCTTATGCCACACTGTGCCCTTTTACCAACTATGCTTGTTTTGAATTGACTGCTACACTAGTTGAATTCCTTCACTATAGGGTGGAACTATAATGACTTGAGGTTTTACTCTGGGACTATGTAGGTAGTATTTGATACTTTTTGAGGTTAATTCAGTCACCCTTTTCCACCATGATCTCACCATTTTTTGAGTAACCTTAGTTTAAACAGTCTCACCATGTTATGAGATTGAACCATTTAGTGTCTCATCATTCTTGATCGAGTTGAGATACTTCAAAAAATTCCAAAAACATTTGAAAAATCATTAGAAGAGAACAAAAAACATTGGCCACTTCTTTGCCTTAAGGATTCTGGGAATCCTTACTAAGCTATAAGAAAATTACTTGTCACTTAGTTTCTCCATCCTTTTTGCCCTTTTCTATCATGCCCTTGTCATTTTTCAAGACCATTCTTCTTCTTCTATCACATTCATTATATTTTTTTCTCAGTTATCACTTTCTTCCCATTCCCTAGGAGAACTACATTTGGCCTAAAGTTTTTTATTGGATATTACATACATGAAACTATTTAGGCAACACCCACTTGCCTAGTACATATGGAGATATCTCAACCACCTCCTTCCTTTTCTCCTATTACCCCATTTTGTTTTTTTGTTTATTTGTCACTTATTTTCTAGGGGCAATATTCATATGGTTTCTATTTCATTTTTGTTTGTTTGTTTTTGCTTATTTTGTTTGTTTGCTTTTAGCACTATTGCCTTGATTCAATTTATGTGTGTTCATTGGGTGATTCCTTTCCTAGACTTACACTTGAATCCATTCATATTCATATTTTCACATTGTCATCATGGCTTCTATCATTGGTGCATTGTTTTTTCTTCAGTATTGGATTATAAGAGTCAGTCCTCATGCATATTTTGGCCAAGTCTTCATGATGTTATACCATGATGCCTACTGACATGTGTTACAACAAACCTAAGCTTCAAGAAGTCTATTTAGTAATGGTGTCATCTCTTTGGCATTGACATCCCTATGCCATCCTAATCATATCCCAAACAAAGTAATTAAACATGAAATAATTTCAACCTTTATTAGTTCAGATGAGCATCTCCCTACTAGTAGGTTGTTACAATTCATCATTACCCTCTATGTTAAGTTATCATCATCCTCAACTAAGTTTATCATATTTTCCATAATCAGGGTCCAATGATTATAACCACTTATGGGAAACTCATTGCACACTATCCCACTTACATTTCTCAATGATTATAACTGTCTTTGGGCAAATCATTATGTTGTCACCACTTTACTTTTCTGCCCATACAAGGGCATGTTATTATCTTGTTTGTCTATCCTAATAGGGGTAGATCCATCTTCTCAATGATTATAACTACCTTTGGGCAAATCATTGTGTTATCATACCATGTTACCAATATTAGGGTATAATGCTTATAACCACCTTTGAGCAAACCATTGTACACCATGCCACTTGAATTTTGAATGATTTTGACTAATTTTTCAATATCATTATGTTTTCACCCCATCATCTTTCCTTTTTTTGTCCCCTCATTTACTTCTTTATTTTTGAGGGACTGTTTGTCGATCTACTTGTGCCAACCATTCCCTCAAGGGGGCATCATATAGTTAGTTTATCATCATTGAAGTTATAGGTATACATGACCTTTTCATTATTTTAGAAGATGTTACTATGCTTATAGATTGCAACACCTTTCCAAATAGGGGCAAATTGTAGACACCTAAATCTAGCCAACAATAACCTCCAATTAAGCTTTTGGCCAATTTTCACCCAAAATGCACAATTTGGCCTAAAAATACTAAAACATGCTAAATGATGTGAAACTGACATAGTCAAGTGCCAATTTTGGTTAGGGTATCACTGAATGGGGTAATGCAATTTATGGTCCAACTAAATTTGATCAAATCATTCTGAGTCAAAATGCTAATTTTGCACCTAGGTGCTCTAGATTGATCTTTTCTATCAAATATCTTGCACAAGACATGTGCCTTCATTATTTGTTTTTGGTAAAATTATAAATGGGATAATGGATCCAATGCATCTGAAATTGCCTTTTAATTCCAATTCAATCAAATTTTGGACCAAAAATAAGGTATTCTAATCAATTTGAATAATTTGTGCACAAAGTGCTTAAACATGCTTAAGAGCTAATTGACCTAAATCAAGGCATAAATAATAATTCCATGGAAACTTGTTGAATAATTTGTTTTAGAAATGAATATTGAATATCTACATCATCAAGTGATCTCATTTCTTGGGAAGACATCGCTAGGCCATAAATGCCACAAATATCAGGATTCATGCCTCCCATGCCTCATCAAAGTCCTTCATGCCTCTTAATTGCTCCTCTATCCCAAATATTGATGAGCATATTTATCAAATTTAATTGCATAATTGGATTAATCCTTAGATATACATCTTAATCTTGAGATGGATGGTTTAGGTTTATTCTAATCAATCTAAAAAATCTATAAATAAGAAGCCTTACCACATCATTTCTAAGACATGATTATGCAAAGTTATAATGTATAATTGATTAAAAATCTTCATACAACTAGTGTTATCTTGCCAAATTGATTCCAAGCCAAGCCAATCCAAGCCATAATCCAAAGGTGCCAAGGAGAGATGAAGGTATCCAAGCTTTCATTGTCAAGGACTTCATGAGCACAAGCTGAGCAAGACTATACAACAAAAAATTTGGAGCATACAAGGAAGGTAAAAGAGGGTTTCTTTTGGATTTTAGTTGTGTATTTTATTCATGTTTGTTAACTAAGATATCCCTAGTGTCTAGGCCTAGAGATGCTATGCTATTTAGTGTATTTCTTTCATTTTGTAACACAATACTAACCATCCTCTCTTGAGTCAAATTCTTAGTTCACACTCTTTATTTATGTTAATTTTTAGTATTTATTCCATATAGATTATATACATTGATTTATCTTTTTTTGCCATATCCTTGGTTATCAATAATGTTTAAAGCATGAAATATTGAAGTAACAACTCAAGTAAAGAAGATTGGTGTTAAGCATAGCACAATACTCTCTTTGGCAGGCTATGATAACATACTATGACATATGAGTTGTTATATATATATATATATATATATATATATTAGGGGGGCATAATGTAGAGGTGTTTAGAGTTTAAAGTTTATATAGAGGTGGGTAGGGGAGAGGCTACCCATATATATAGAGAGGTAGTTAATATGTTAGGTAGAGATAGAGGGTGGGGCATGGTATATAGCATTATAATTTCTTTTAAACTAGTAATTCACATTTTTCTTGAATTACTAGTTTAAAGAGGGGATAAATGTAGACACTAAATTTGGTACAAGTACACATATTTATAATCTTCTTGTATGCATATAATTTTTAATAAGAATTATATATCTAGTGACAATCTCTCATGGACCTCTTCAATTCCATATTATTTCACTTGATTTACCTTCTCTTTGGGCATGTGTGCTATGTTTGTTTATTTTCATCTAGTGTTTATCAAAGATCCCTACCTATTTTGATTTTTTATGTATGTTTTATCCTCTAAACACTTACATCTATCCTAGAAATTAACATTGACCTTAGTGTCCATCCTCAATGCAACTATTTAGACTTATCTTTTTTAGTATCTTTTACATTGTGACTATTTTATTAGCCCTCTTTTCCCATCCTATGGTTGGGTTTTCATACATCATTAGGTTATAATTCAAAGTGAAAAGGTTCTTATATATACAAAGGTTATGGTATATTTACACCACCTTATAATTTGATAAGGAAAACTTTGTAATAATAAATCACTATCTATTTTAAGCTATATAATACACTATAACACTATTTAAATATCTGAAGCATTCAAAAGGTCAAATATAATATTGCATCAATTTTACTATGGATTAATAGATGAAAGAACATATAGTTTTACTATTATAATTATATACACAAGCATAGGAGGGAGAACTACATGTGATTTTGAGGCCCTCTCAAGAGTATTGGATATGTAGGCAACATTTAACAATAGTAGGGTTACTAGGGCTACCTCAACTCATGTTACTAACCCCTTTTTACTAGGTTGAAAGAGGTACAATAAAAAATACATAGGGTTACTTATTATCTATATCTGGCACAAAGGCAAACATAATTTGAGGCACATAATGATTATGCAAGGAGTAGCACAGGTTTGGTCCAAATTTGAGGTCACTTCTAGGTATATCTCTTATTAGACACTAGCATCAGATACAAACATTAACATTTATGTTATTGTCCCAGATCAATGCAACTGTTCAAAGGTAAAAAAATATTAGAATACAAAATGAACAAAATATAGATCTCCAACATAACCCTATGATGACTCCTAACCACTACCACAATCCGTAACAAAATATAAAATCAAATACCCTCTCTTTTTCCCTTAGTTGATTCATACTTATTATATTTATTACATGTGCTAAATTAGGTAAATATATATTATTGACTATATTTTAGTGTAAATATGAATATTGTCATTCCTTTCAAACAAACTTATCTACTTAGGTATTTTTCTATAAAACTACAAAAAACACATGAAATAATATGTTTCCCTTTTCTAATAATTATTTCCTCTAATTTATCCTTTCCATGATCAACATCAAAAAATTGATGGTATCTTTAGAAATTGCTTGTAAATATAATCTAACATGTAGAATTTAATGTTTCAAAAAAATGCATCCTTTGGTCATTGATTCTTATAGATGTCATAATTGCTTCACAAACCCCTTTAAGGTCTTCATGCACCTCTCTATCCAAAACATCCATTGTGTGTTTACTACACCATCCATTTTAATATCTTCAACCAAATTCATTAGCATATACAATTGGGCATAATTGAAAGAGGCAGGAAGTTATTTTTCCAACTTGAAAACTATATTTAAAATATTGATTTTATCCTACTCAATCCTTGTTTCAGATTTTTTTTTGGATATATCCACCTATTTTATAAACCATGTTATGAACCCAATTTAATCTAACATTTATTGTCAAGAAATTTGTATTAGCTCAAAAATTTATTAAGTTGATAAGTTCCATTAGTGCAAAGTTAGTAATTTACATATTTAATATAAGGTTGAAAAACATGTTAATTAATTCCAATATTTTAACCTTCAAAATTTTATCCCAATCATGTGTTTTGAGGACTTTTTATGTGTTTATCAATGATGAATGTAAATTTACGAAAGGACTCATATCCATTTTGTGTGTAAATCTCTCACATTATTTAACTCACAAAATTGAGTTGGTCTTTACTTAATATCCAAGGAGTAGATAATTCATTTCATAGACTCTTCTTTATTTGAGTGGCTTTGAAATATTCTTAGGAACTTGGTGTGTAATTTTATTATATATATTTGATTCCATATTGAAATTACACAATATTAAATATATGAATTCAATGAAAATTATGTCCAACTAATCATTTATCCCAAAATGGGAGACTATAGATAATAGATAGTTTTTCATTCATGTTGGAACTTTATTATTTTCTTAATTTATCCAATCTCTCCACCAATATTGAGGAATATCAAAATTTTCTATTTTGCATGATTTTGTAAAGACTTTATATTAATTCCCATGTGACATAACATTTGGATGTTCTCTTGTATTAGTTTTTCAATCAAATTTACCTCTAATTTTAACAGAATACTCATGGTAAATTTTAAATAACTTGAGATCTACTTTGAAAACAATGTTATTGAGATGTTTTGATGATCTTACACCTAGCTGGTCACCACATGACTTGAATTTAAAAAAATTCCCTTAATTGAAGGATATATATAGAAACACTTTATTAAAAACTTATATTACAAATATGAAATTGGAATTTAAATTTTGTATATTTAATAAATACTTGAAAAACCAAACATCCCAAGAAATTCATGAAGAGTCTAGCATACGATGCCATTACATGTTAACTAATTTTAACCAATAGATTTGAAAGGTCATACATCATAATACCAATCGATAACCCCTACAACTCACAATTAAAGGTTTATGGTAGACATACATATTTTTAAGTTGATGTTTACCAAGAAAGTAATGAAAACATTATGTTTTCCTTATGAATCATCAACCATGTTGGAATATTATAGTTTATAAAAACTACTAGCCAAATGGATCATCTAGTTGATAAGTCTGAATAATGGTTAACACTATCCATTTCAAAAATAAAACATATAATACATGAACTATCTTTGATTTTTTTTGGAATACAATTTATAAATGTGGTTCATTGCATTTGATTCTAAAGGAACATGTCAAAATCCATCTCTACTTCTATAGATATAATGCCATGTCATTAATCATGCAAGTGACTTGTAATGGGAAAGATGCTTAAGTATAAGAATTATTGTAAAATGTTGGAAGACCTTATTTGTAATGGTATCATATCTAAATCCTTGTCAATATTATGGTGATGCACATTTTAGAAAAATAATACTCTACTCATGTTCCTTCCTATATAAAACACAATCATTTGTTCATACCTCATAGTTGATATAGACTATTCCTCAATTCAATTTGAATAATTTGAATAATTCATAGTTGTTATATAAATATTCCCTCCTCCTTGCCTACTTATTGAACTTGAACTAGTACCTCTATTTATTAAATTGTCTAGACACGGTCAATAATCATGTTAGATACCATAATACAAACACCCAAAATACTTATATAATACATATATAAAATCTTGGTAATAAGGAAACAAAGATTCATCCAAGTACTGTAGATACCTATTTTGATAAAGATAAATGGCCTAATTCTTTTAATATAACTACAACTCTCATCCAGAATATATCTCAACCACTAACCCTCTATGTTCTTATATAGGTAAGAGAGCATGTTAGGGTCAGGTTAAGGGTTTTAGTACATAGTTACTAATAGAATAATCTAAAGATATTATTAGCATAAGTCATTTAAGTATTTCTAATTTATAATAGGTATTGGATAAGTATTCACCATTTAGTGTCTACCCTTGAATTAAAAATAGATAATACAAGTGTATATTAAAATCATATAATAGTATATGACTAATTAAATACACTAACATCCCCCTTAATATATACTTTGATTAATGGAAGAATGAAATATCCACTAATATATCTCTGATTGATGACATATTCCTTCACTCCCAAAAGTATCATGAGTTAAATAACTCAAGCCTCAAGCAAATGTTTTGTGAACATGTCTACAACCTAATCATCTATGTTAAAAACCTTAATATCAAAAATATTTTCTTGTACCAATTTATGAATATGATGCATGTGAATATCAATGTGCTTTATGTGTTGGTGCTCCACTAGGTTGTGATAAATGTATATAACACTTTGATTATCAAACCATTGTGGTATGGGTCATGTATGTGGAAATCCAAATTTTGAAAGTAACCATTAAATCTAAATTAACTCATAGTTAGAATTAAAATATTAAATATATTGAGATTTCATAGTATCAAAATTAATAATATTCTAATTTTTGTAAGATCATGTCATAGGACTTGCCCCAAGATGATATATGTATCTTGTGATTGACTTGTGATCATATAGATATCATAAAATTTGGTCACTCAAGAAGTGTAACCATAAAGTGAGGATTTTACTCATAAATTTTACTCAATTACATAGTTATTAGTACCACAAAGATACCTTAGAATGCACTTTGTATCTTTCAATTGACTTGCTTGTGGGTCTTGATAGTAGCAAGATACCAAGTTCAAAATAAATGAAAGATAAAGATTAGTATATTCAAATACGTAAGACTTACCTCTAATTTATTGTAAATTTTACCATCAATTGAAGGATAAAAATTTGTGTAAATCTTGATGCTTGATTGTTACAGATTTAGTTTAAACTCACATTTTTTCTTGTTGAAGTGGATGAGTATGTGTTGAGCATACTTAGATTAATTAACAAATACTCCTATCTCAAAATATGAAATCTAAAGTCCAAATAAAAAATACAACAAACCCAAGTCAATCATCTCAAAATACTTTATTATCTATGCTTTCTAATCATGAATCTACTTAGAGGAACTCCCTATGATGATTAAGTTGTCAACATAGAGTACCACAATTAGGAGTTTTCTTTATACATTCTTGGTGTAGAGTAGGTGGTTAGAGGGACTCTATATAAATCCATATTTTATTAAGAACAATTCAATATTATTACACCAAAATCAAGAAGCCTTTTAAATCCATATAAGGAATTTTTAAATCTACACACAAAATTAGAGTTATTAATGATTATGGACTTAGAATGTTGGGACATGTATATTTATTCTTGTAAGTATCCATGTAAGAAGGAAAGTTTTTCATCCATTTGATGGACTTCCCATCATTATTTTTTATCTGAGGAGAGTACTATACTGATAGAATTCATCTTGGTAGATGGATGAAAGTTTTCATGGTAGTCAACACTTTGATTTTGAGAAAAAACTTTTTCTACAAGTGAGGTTTTGCATCTATCAATGGGCCCTATGTTTCATAATTTGTGTAGTATACCCACTTTCACCTCACTAGTTTTCTTACTTTTTGAAGTGGAACCAAGTCATAATTTTTTTCTTTTTAAGAGAAATAAGTACTTATGCCATAGATTTCTCTTATTTATAATGCTTATAAGCCTGATGATAAGTATCTATATCTTGTGTCACTACTAATTATGTTAAATGTGAAACATCATATAGATGTTATGATCTCCATATGCTTGTTTATCTTAGATCCCATACCAATGCACCAACCTCATGGTAAATTATATGAACCCATTTTGCTAGAGGTTGTGTTGGATGTGTAGGTGCATTATAAATGTCTTAATGTATTTGTGGTTGAGATGATGGTTATTCCATATGTGGATCATAATATAAACTATAGTAAATATTATAATGGGAGTCATCTAAACCATCTTGATCTTGCTAAAATACCTCATTATTTATGTCCAAATAGACATAAGTTAATGGAGGAAGAGTATGATACGTTGTGATGAAAACCTAATACTATAAAAAAAATAATGCATCTTTCCAATAAATCATTTTAGTGGTTCTTGGAACAAAAATATGCTATCACTTCACATTTTCACAATAACTTAAAATAATACAAAGATGGCCCTTCCCTTACATAACATTGCATTTTTTATATAGAATGTGTGCCCATGTATTACATATAAAAACATTGAAACCATAAACCTTTGGCTTAACTCTAGACCCTTTTTTATTTAGGAGTCATAATTTACAATAAAAATTTATGAGTGCAATTTTGGATGTATGTTCCACATTTAATTACATTTTCCCAATATCATGGAGGTAAATCTTGATAGGACCTAAGTTCCCCAAATCTCTGACACAACTTGTCAGAATTAAGAGCACACATGATTACCTTTGTATAAGCAACTTAAGATTGCGGAAATAACTAGAAGAACAAATAACTATCAATGAGAAAACACACAGAATATGAGAGGCAACACACAATTGTATTCAACTCATTACAAAGGAAATTACAATAAAGAGATCACACTCTTCTTCCACCTCTATGAGGCTTCCTCCTCAAGGGCTCCAAGTAATCTTCCCACCTGAGGAATCTTCTCTCATAGGTCACAACTAAAAACTAACACAAGCTGCTGTTCACCTCATTGTACATCCAATACAACTGAGTATGAACCGGTACTCCAAGTAGATCTCACCATGATCCTGCTCCTAATGTATTGCTGTCACCTTGATCTTACTCTCCCACTGATCTCCTTTCTGACCCTCACATACACACATCCCTGCAGACCAACTTGATCTTATTTATCACATGTAGATCTCCACCATGATCCTACAACACCCTGCATATCAAACCTGATCTTACATACATGGGGAATCCTACTTGATTCCACCATGGGAAGAACTCTCCAAGTTCTACTTGGGTTCTACAAGTTCTACATTTAACAATACAGCCCATGAGTCTATTATATAGATCTCATGCATACAATAATTAGACAAGCGACTCAAAGACTCGAACTAGTCTTTATCATGCAAACTCCATGTTCACTTAACTGACTATTCGTCAATAGCAGTTCTAACCACCACAAGTGACCGACATTGGTCCCTGCCTTCCTAGAGGTGACCGACGTTGATCGATCTCCTGCTGATGCCAGTTGCTTCTGTGCTTCCCCTGACCGATGTCGGTTGTGGCCTACCGACGCTGGTGCCTTCATATGCTCAAAAACCTCTTATTTTCAATAAGGTGAAGCTTTTAGCTCCACACCCTAACAATCTCCCACTTAGAGATAAATAGCTGCACCTGTACCTATACCAGTACTCTATCTAATCTGCATCCTGGCTTGTATTCCTCTTTAAGCTCCCACTTGAAGAAAACCCACCACACTCCTGGTGGTGTTAATCCTATGCCTAAATTTCTTCATCCTCAGCTTACCTTCTTCTATCGTTGCTATACTCCCACTCAAACAATAACCCCTGTGAGTAACCTATAATCAACAACACTTAACAGATATGGGCCATTTGTTAGTCAAACTCACTCTGATAACATCCAACCTCACTCTGATACCATTTGATAGGACCTAAGTTCCCCAAAGCTCACTTGTCAGAATTAAGAGCACACATGATTACCTTTGTATAAGCAACTTAAGATTGTAGAAATAACCAGAAGAACAAATAACTATCAATGAGAAAACACACAGAATATGAGAGGCAACACACAATTGTATTCAACTCATTACAAAGGAAATTACAATAAAGATATCACACTCTTCTTCCACCTATGTGAGGCTTCCTCCTCAAGGGATCCAAGTAATCTTCCCACCTGAGTAATCTTCTCTCATAGGTCACAACTAACAACTAACACAAGCTATTGTTCACCTCATTGTACATCCAATACAATCGAGTATGAACCAATACTCCAAGTAGATCTCACCATGATCCTGCTCCTGATGTATTACTGTCACCTTGATCTTGCTCTCCCGCCGATCTCCTTTCTGACCCTCGCATACACACATCCCTGTAGACCAACTTGATCTTACTTATCACATGTAGATCTCCACCATGATCCTGCAACACCCTGCATATCAACCCTGATCTTACATACATGAGGAATCCTACTTGATTCCACCATGGGAAGAACTCTCCAAGTTCTACTTGGGTTCTACAAGTTCTACATTTAACAATACAGCCCATGAATCTATTATATAGATCTCATGCATACAATAATTAGACAAGCAACTCAAAGACTCGAACTGGTCTTTATCATGCAAACTTCACATTCACTTAACTGACTATTCATCAATAGTAGTTCTGACTACCACAGGCGACTGACGTTGGTCCCTACCTTCTTGGAGGTGACCAATGCCGGCTGATCTCCTATCGATGCCGGTTGCTTCTGTGTTTCCCCTGACCGACGTTAGTTGTGGCCTGCCGACACCGGCGACTACATACGCTCAGAAACCTCTTGTTTGCAATAAGGTGAAGCTTTTAGCTGCACACCCTAACAAATCTTTAGAATATACCATATATTTGGACAATTCCTTTAGTGCATAGATTTTGTGCTTAAAAACACCATTTTATTGAGGGATACAAGGTAGAGTATGTTGAATTTGAATACCTTCTTGTTCCTAAAATCTATTCATATAATTTTTGAAAAACTCTCCTACATTATATGCTATGAGATGCTTACTTTTTCTCTCTAATAGGATTTCAACAATGCCCTTGAAAATTTTGAAGTTTTTAAAAGAATTATTTTAAAAAAAATTAGACCTAAGTAATATGAGATGAATCTTCAATTAATGTAATCAAGTATTTATGTTTATGAAAATTAACGTTAGGATAGGACAAAAGATTAATGTGAACAAAATTTAATCTTTCCATTAATCTACTAAATGTTTCCATCATTATTTTGAGAAATACTATTCTAAGGTGTGTTTGATATTTTTCCACTTTGATATATGAATCCTTATTCATAAATATTTAATGGTCCCAAAGGGAACTAACTACATAAGTTTACACTATCTTGTATCCATACTATCTCATTTCTAAGGTATGCATATTATAACTTATTGGATCTCATTGTTTACTAGTACACCACATAATCAAATGTTTGAGAGGCTTTGTATTAAACTAAATAAGAAATCCTAGGCACTTTTTATATACCATGAGGTATGTGGAAGTTAAGATCTATTTATAGTGTTATTTGATGGCTTGAGTATTGGGGCAATATCCACCCCACTACAAATTAGGTAAAACCTTTTACAATTTTTCCTAAAACAATACCTCTTGTGAGGTTTACAACTACTAGAACATAGATCTAACCTAGGGAACTTATATGAATTAATTTTTTTGAACCTTAATACTCAATAACATTCACAAATTTTTGATGAACCAAGATCTCATAAAGGTGAGGTGAAATAATAAAATTGTCTATTTGTAGTAATCCACTATATTTGGGATTTAAACCTTAAATGTAGAAAGAAATCAACTACAGATATAAAAAATATTGAATAATAAAAAAACTAAACAAAAATATAGATATGATATTTAAATCTCCATGTAGAATGAGGCAAATCTTTTGTATCTATATTATGATATGAAATTATTTAGATAAGGTATATAATTGTGTTAGCTACCATATGACAAATGCACATAATACCTACATAATAAATCTATATAAGCTTAGAAACAAAGTAACATAGATTCATCGAAGTAACATAGATAAATATTTTGATTAAGAGAACTTTCATAATTATACTAGTATAATAATAACTCCTATCCATAATATATCCCACCCAAAATATATCTCTCCCACTAGCCCTTCATATTCTTATATAGATAATAAATAAGGCTAGGGTTAGGGTTAGGGTTTTCATGAGTAGTTACAAATAGAAAAGATAATAATCATTAAAATAACTCAAATTAAATGTTTACTTAATTGATAATATTCTATAATAATATATTGTAGATAAATACACAAAAATTAGTGCATACCCACTAATTAAAAATAAATAATACAAGTGTGTTATAACCATACAATAATGTATGATCAATTAAATACACTAACACTATGCAATTGTAATGACTCTCTGTATACATAAAATTAAAAAAATAGTTTACAAATATTCAAGGTTGAACATATAAATTGAAATAAATTTTAAACAATTAAAAAGTCATAGACATATTTATGGTCCTTACAAATTTATGAGATTGGCGTACACTCATTAATCTAAATGGTGTATTTATAGGAGAAAAACCTAAGCTAAATGAAGATATCTATATAAGGAATCCAAAACTTTGTACAAAAATTGTATAATAATTATACTTATGATATACATGTGTGTGTGTGTGTGTGTGGGTGTGTGCGTGTGTGCATGTGTGTGTGCGTGTGTGTGTGCGTGCGTGTGTGTGTGCGTGTGTGTGTGTGTGCGTGCATGTGCGTGCGTGCGTGCGTGCGTGCGTGCGTGCGTGCGTGCGTGCGTGCGTGCGTGTGTGTGTGTGTGTGTGTGTGTGTGTGTGTGTGTGTGTGTGTGTGTGTGTGTGTGTGTGTGTGTGTGTGTGTGTGTGTGTGTGTGTGTGTGTAATATGATGAAATTTTATCTGACATAAAAATTTTAGGGTATTAACATCATACTTATGTAGACATTATTTTTGTATAGCACCTCAATCTTATGCACTTGGAAAATTCATATCATGGATGTACCTTCAACTTATAGACCTTTCCCACTACCAAAAGTATTGTATAAACTATGTATATGTGCTTAATTACTTATCTCTTAGTCTAAACAACATTATTTTGATGACTCAAACCTTTTATATTTCTTATAATGTTACAAACCTACATATCTTATGTTTATGCAAGTTTTGTACTTGCACTTTTTTTCCAACTACTTTACAACTACCTAGACACTTTCATCCCAATCAAATACCTACATCGATGCAAGTGTGTTATTATGATGCAAGTGTCTATTACCCTAAAGTCATCTAATTTGTAAATGAAACATATTCCTGTGGTTAGCCTAAGTGATTTAATGTGATATATGTTCTAAAGAATTGGTATAAATACAAGACCAATCCTCATTCCTTCCTCACCTAACACATACCAAAAATCACTTAATAAAGAATTCAAGTGTGTAAAGCTTCCCTATTTTTACTATTTATATATTAGTCATAGGGAAACCATATCTATAGGTATGAAGTACCGAAGGAGCACTCTATTAGCCATATTTTCCAAGTTACAAGATAGGTCACTCTATGTACTTACTTATCACACATGGAATGATACACACATAAGCAAAAAACTAGGAGAAAACTACATAAGTCTAAGGTACTCTTTAGAGTATTGTCTATGTAGGTAGTGCTAATTGATAGAAGGGTCTTTAAGGTATCTCAATAATGTGTGCCCACTAAGAGTTTTTTCCCACAACCACTATGAATATGAAAAACTAGGGTTTTTCTATTTGACAAAGAAGAGATAATCCATGACCCAAATATGAATGCACTAGAGCAAAGGTGACATGAAACCCAAAATCATCTAGGTGGTTGCATCTAGTTTCAATAGGTATTCCATACTAGACACCTATATCTAAGCTAGATAATAGCATCAATGCAATCATCCTACATTGATGCAAGTGTTCATGGATATAGAGGTATAATTTATAAAATTAGGTGAATGATCTAGACTCTAGATCCAATCTACTTTCTACTTGTTCTAGATTCTGATTTGTATTAGCATCAAAACCAACAAAGTATCTTATTTTCATTATTAGTGCAATATATAGCATAATTTTAATTTCTATATTTAACATATCTCAGAATAATAAATTGATTTGTATGTTTATCTAAGTTTTTCAATTAATTAGCCTAATTTATATATAGTCTACCATCATTGTGCCCTAGGCTATCTCTATGCATTTAACCCTATATTTCAAAATCTAGACTTTTAAGTTAAACAATTGGTGAACTTGATCTTTGAAATTAATTCTTGCCTAAGAATTCCATATCATATATTTCTTACCTGATTTGTCCTAATATTTGTGTTATTTATCTCTCATGGATGATATTGATTACTTTGATGATTATGATAATGAAATTATCCAACTTTATATCAAAAAGGGGTAAAAATTGATTACTCCTATATTCTTCTAAATGATAAAGCATCCAATATAAATTATTTAAATAATGTTAGTTATCGTCCCTCTAATCAAGTCCATACTCCCACCATTTCAAGAGATGAGCTAATCCATATTAAGGAAAATAAAGAGCCTTTATTGTTACTTCCTACACCACAATCATATGATTTTGGAATTTTATAGAATATGGATACAAAGGATAATGATTAGGTAAAAATTTACAAGTTATAACCCACCCTATATCACTTAAATATAGTAAAAATCAACAAATATTGGGATTTTCATAAAAATACATGAGTCATCAAGAAGGTAAGTCATCTAATCATGCCCTTCATGCACCTTCTACCACTAAAAAGGACACATATGAGTGAGATGATCCTTCATATGATCATCAAATTCATTTGAAAAATACATAAATAACTTATTATAGATTTATAAATTTATTATGATGGAGATATTCCTTCAAATAAATTAATTCAAACCACCATAATTCAAACATTTCCAAATTATATTCCCCTTATAAAGGGTGATGATTATTTTTTGCCTTCATTTGACATTGATTTTTTTTGAAAGGTTAATAAAGACATAATGACATCTTTACCAATTAGTTATTAGTCACCAATAAGAGGGAAGCATTACAAACCTAAAGTGTTAAAGGCTTATAATATTCTAAATCTTTTAACTGAGGTATTCAAACCAAGGGATATTTATCTCCCAAAAGACTCATTCATGAAAAAGGTTTATACCATACCAAAAGAGGAACATTTCCAAAATATCTCTCCAATACCAATTTGTATATCTCTACCAAGGGCGAATGAACCAAGTTATTTAAATGATATACCAAGGTTACCACAACTTAGAGATCTAATAAAATTTACCAAAGTATCCTAAATTAAGTGACTCAGAACTTTCAATTGTTATTCATGAGGATGATGATACTTGTATGCCTAAATTCAAGAGAGGTAATGGATTAGAATCAATGATAACACCTATTCCAAGCACCAAAATTACCATGGAGTATATTATTTCTATGATGATTGAATGTTTTTATCTTTAAAAATAGGTTTCTATACTTCAAATGCAAATGGATTTCCATAATAATAATTTAAAGATTAATTCATTAAAAAATCAACCTCTTGAACCATGTATACTTGAATATACTTATCCATAATATTTTAAACTACTTTTTTTACCTCTATTTTTGAGTCACAAAGACCCATTTGACCACATGATTAACTATGTACATTATTTTCGTCAATGGGAAAAGATGACAAACTAGTGATAAAGGTATTATCTATGAGCATTTTCGATGAGGTTAATGATTGGTTCTATATCCTACCAAAGGGTCCCTTAACAAATATTTCATAATTAGAAGATGTGTTATTCATGGATTTTAATATCCATAAGGTGCCAAAAATTGAATTAGAACATTTGGACAATTTCAAACAACATAATGATGAATCCATTTAAGGTTATACCATTCGATTCACAAGTCATATGTGCTAGAATGTAGACCTTTATATTTGGAGTTAAAATTCATTTTTAGTATAGGTATTATTTATCCATTGAAATAAAGATCATTTCATAAACAATATGATTAATTTACCCACTTATATGTGGATGTTCATAGATATGTTTCATTCATACTTGTTCATCCATAGGAGCTTAACATATCCCCTTATAAATGACAAAGTTTTATTCCACATGTAAAGGATGGAGTTGAATTACCAAATGAATATTATGAACAAAAATGTGGAGTTACTAATATTTAAATGGGATCTCTATAAAATTTAATCAATATGTGACCAATCTAAGGTCCACATCCAATGCAAACACCCCAACATGAATAATTCAAAAAGTATCCATGTCAGAAGATTTAATAATAACAATATTCATAAGTGGTGCTTAATTTTGGCATAACCATATTGATCTTACACAAATTAAAACTAGTTTTAATATAAGACATTTTTAATAGCCTAGATTTTATCTAAAACACTTACAAAGAAAAGGAGGTTGGAAAGACTCCTTAGAAAACATAACAATACCAATTGCTTATGGTTATAAAGTTATTATATCATATTTTTGGGTTATGACACAAAAATATCCATATGAATTTACATTGGAAACTCTTTGGTTATATTAAATTTAAGTAAACATTAACCAAAATTAGTAAGGTATTTATTTTTTTCATGAAGGCAAATTGATCCGTTTACAAATCATAACATTTTTTCTTCTCATGCACATGTAAAATTTGAGTATTAACATGATATGTACCTTTTAAACTTATCCAAACATGTTTAAAACAATGTAAAGGATAAAAATCAAGGTGTAAAGTCTCATATATTCCAAAAATACCAAAAAAGAAAATAATAAAAAATCCAAAAATATTTTAGTGTCTACATGTTATATTGTCTCTTTGGAATATATGTTTTTGGTTCCATGTTGGTAGATGTCATATCAATATTTATTATATATAGGTATTGCACACATATTTTAAATGTTATCTAGGCATACATAGATACATAATCTATGCACTTTCAGATGTTAGGCCTTCCCTCTAATAATGTCATGTGGACATTGGGGGGATTTACTTCCTTGATCATGATACACCTAGGTTATATCATTTTATGGTAATTTTACATTATCATGTTTGAGATTATGTACTTACACATGCCTTTTTACATGATTATATCTTTTTTAGTGTACTTGATATGCTATGTAATTAACATTTTTTTTCTAACAAATATAATCTAGGGGCTAGTATGCTATGTTTATGATGGTTGTTTGTGATTTCATTCATGCACTTTAAGTGTATTACCTTAATATTATCTTGATTGTTTGAGCATTTGAATATAATCCATTATTTGTGTCCCTCGTGCCTTTGTTTGCCTTTTTGACATTTGAATATGTCATTATTTGTTGTGTGTTGACATTTAAATATGTCATTTATTGATTTTTTGACATTTGACTAAGTCACATCCCTTCGATTATGTGTAATTTGAACGTACACCTTGTTTAAGGTCTCCTTGAACAATTTTATTTTTATTTGTTTTTTAGTGCTCCTATATTGTTCTTAATTTATTATTAATCTTGTATTATTACTATCTATATGTTTAGATGATCTATATCATGCATCTTAGGACTTGGTGTGATCATATTATTTGTGATTCAATGATATATCTACCTAGACATGCTCCCTCTATATGTTACATGGTAAATTCACAATTTACATGGTTATCTTATCATTTTTAGGTAAGGTACCTACCAATTTATAATTTCCCTCACCTAAAAAATGGAGCATATCAATGCGGGCATTCCATAAATGTATGACTTCTACATTACTCACATATTCAAATTGTAGTGGGGGCATGTTCTAAAAACATGTTTTCCAATTTGTCATAATGTTATTTTTAGTGGGAGAATGTTTTAGAAACATGTTATCCACAATTATTAAATATGTAGCATACCTAGATTATAGTGAGGACATGATTTGGAAACATGTCCTCCACACTAGAACTTACACTAGTTCTTAGATTCATATTCCAATGGGGGAATGTTTTGGAAACATATTCTCCACACTTACACAGATTTTTAATTTTATATTATAGTGACGCCATGTTTTAGAAACATGTTCTCCACACTTAAAAAGTTTCAAATTAGCCAAATTCATAGTTATATGATTCAAATACACATTTATGAAAAAATTCTATACATTGGTACCATTGTTATACATAGTTTAATCATGAGAAATATATAATGTACATATGCTATGTAATGTGTGCATAATATTGTAAAATCAAATTAGTTTTATATTTCAAACACTTTTAGGTGCTATCATCACCAACTAGGTTGGACTTTTATGAACTATATTAAGCTAATCTACTATAGTATTTGGTTCACTTTTTGGTATGTTTGAGGTGATTAAATTACTAATTCTCACCAAGTTTATAGTTTTTGTACATCAAACAACCTCACTAATTTTATAATTTGATTTTAATTAGTTCACTGACTCTCACTAGGTTATAATTATGAATGGTTTGCATGGTTGAGCTAATATCAACTATTGAGTGGCAACTCACATTTTCTCTAAGTTTAAGGGCATGTGTCCTCTAGTATCTCTATCTCTCTAGATTTATTCAATTTATAAATTTATATTTATCTTAATTCCAACTTTAATGATTTGTAATGATATATCTTTTCAAATAAAATTTCTAAAAGGTGAGATGGTTGCATTAATACATATGTGTACTCTTAAACCTTACTCTCTTTAAATTTAAATCATTTAAATGATTTAAATTTCATATTATATGCATTTATTATATACTGTAACATGATCTTGGTTATAGGTTGTCACTATAAAAGCACTTAAATTGGACTCAAGCAAAGACAATGTGTGATATACACAAATAGTAGGTATTCCTTTTCCTTTAAACTAGAAATTTCATTACTAAATTAGAGGGGAGGAGAATTTAGACACTATTTATGAACTACATAACACCTCAACCTTATACACTTGGAAACTACATATCATGTATGTACCTTCAGCTTTTAGACCTTTCCCACTGCTAAAGGGTCGCATACACTATCTCTTTGTGCCTAGTTCCTTATCTCTTAGACCAACCAATGTTATTATAATGAATCAAACCTTATATCTTACCTAGGATGTTATAAACTAGTTTATCTTTTATCTATAATTTTTATACCTACACGTATTTTATAAATGCACAAAAAATTGTGTCTCAGTAAGACACCTATGTTGATGTAAGTGTCCTATTCCAATGTAAGTGTCTATTTCCCTAAAGTTATTCAATTATGAAATGAAATGTATTAATATCATCAACATAAGTGTTTTAATGTGATATATGATCCAAATGGAATGATATAAATACAATAACTATCCTCACTCATTTCTCACCTATCACAAACCAAAAAACACTCAATCAAACACTCAAGTGAGAAAATATTCCCTGTTTTATCCTATTTACATATTAGTCATAGGTAAAACATATCTATAGGTCTAAAGTAATGAATGAACACTCTATGAGCCAAATTTTCCAAGTTGCAAGATATGTCACTCTATGTACTTGCTTATCACACATGGCATGATACACACATAAGACACCACATAAAATATATATACATAAGTATAAGGCCTTATTTGGAGTATTAGATATATAGGTAATTCTCATTGATAAAGGGGTCTTTGGGTAAACTTAGCACCATGTGCCCACTAACATAATTATACCATAACCACTATGAAGATAAAGAGCTAGGGTTTTGTTATTTGATAAGGAGTGATAGTCCATGACCCATATCTAAATACATCAAATAAAAGGTGATGCATAACCTAAAAGAGTATATGTGGTCAAATATAATTTTAATAGGTATTCCATGTTGGACACCTACATCTAAGTTAGATAGTAGTGTCAATATAGATATCCTAGGTTGATGCAAGTGTCTGTAGTTATAGAGGTACAATTTTTAAAATTAGGTGGTTGATCTAAAATATAGATCCTATCTACTTTAGGCCTATTCTAGGTATATATATATATATATATATATATATATATATATATATATATATATATATATATATATATATATATATATATATATATATACACACACACACACACACACACATCAAAACTAGATAAATATCTTGTTTTCAATATAATTACAATATCTATCATAGTTTTACTTTCTATCTTTAGCATATCTCAACATAATAAATTTAATATATGTTTATCTAAGTTTTATAATTAATTTTATTGAGTTAGAGATAGTCTACCATTATTGTGCCATTAGATATATATACCCATTTAACCCTATATTCCCCAATTTATATTTTAGGGTTAAACAACTTATACACTTGGTGTCTATAGTTTAAGGGTTTGACTAGTTTATGGGATTAATAATATGCTGATCCCATTTGTAATTGGTCCATGAGATAGCTATAACTATGGAGGATTAAACCATGATGTATTCTAATATTATGTTTTTGAGTAAAATGTGATTAAATTACCATGACTAAATTATTAGCAATGCACCACAAATTATAAAGCATTGAAGGCTATTGATGGAAAAGTTATGAAAAATATATGTTGTCTTCTAACATTCTTGAAGGTACTTGGATGATCAAGGCCATAAATATATTATATATATAATCCTATGATGTTTGGTCAAATCCAACCTCACTTCACACTATATTCCTTCCTTTTTCTTATCCAAAAATAAAATATCTTTAAGTATATTTGTAAAACCTTAACAAATTAAGGATTTCTACCCTAACGTAGAACTGATCAAGTAATAAAATTGGGAATATTTTCTTAGCACCCTACTTTTATACCACTTTGTGATCACTAAGATTCTAATAGGATGAGGTGAGAAAACAATTAATAGTTTGACTAATATTTCAATAGATAGATTTTTTTGGGCCCATGTTTTCTATTTAAACTAATAAAACCAAAGACAACTACTAATTTCAATGTGTATGGGACATATAATTATAAAACATATACATCTAATTAGTTTATATAATACGTCAAATATATTATGAAAATGATTTAACTGAAAATATGGTGATAATAGTGCAAAAAATCACATCATACATTTGCATTATGTATGTGATGTATTAACACCACAAAAAAGTAAAATAAAAATAAAATCGACACAAACCCCAACTTAATTTTTGATGATATACACATAAGATGTAGTATTGATTTTAGAAACAGAAATTTGTAATTTTAAAGAATTGAAACTTTTAAGGTTTTGAATAATTTGATAATAAACTATAGAATTTTGAGAAGGAGAAGTATTAACAATAATAAAAATAATAGAAACCTAACCAAGAGTAGGCTCAAAATAAATTTTATAAATGATTACATGATGGGGCATAGATTGAATCCATTACATCAGGAAATTAATTTATCAACACTATAAACACTCATATATAAATTTTATACCATATATGGTATTTAATTTACCTTAACCATCTCTTGGGGCCACTTGATCTTGGGGTTTTCTTACAACTTATTTTAATAAACTCATCAATCCAACTATCTCATTAAGATAATCATATTGCAATCTAGGAAATATGTGATAGAAATAAATTCATGATTGATTTGAGAATAACTAGCATCCATACTATTTTTAATATGAATTTTTAATTATGTAATTAAATTATAAATGGAATCACTCATATAGTTTTCAAATAATGTCTTCATAGATTAAAAAACTAACAATGATAGTTTATGGCCTGATTTCTCACAAGGACAATGAGGATGATTTTATTATGGTTAGGAGTCCATGACAAACAAACATTGAGCTATAATTGGTCTTACTTATATGTGTCTACGAAGATATGATAGGTGATTATTGGGATAATGAATAGGATCTAGAGAGTCATAGGTTTTTTTACTTAAGAAAATGTCTTACATTAAATTCACTCACTCCACTTTTGTTTTATAAATTATAAATGACTAATTATCACATCTAAAATATATTGCATATAAAATTTTAACAATTTAAATATATCTTATTTATTTTCTAATAATGATATATAGTTTATGAATAGTCAAATATATGATATATACATATATAAATTATTATAATATTTATTTATAAATAGAATAATTTTTAATATAATAATTTTAAATTATAGGGTTTGCAATTACAAATAATTATACCATGTTATTTAAAAAAAAATAATTATGTAAAAGTGATAATAAAGTGGCACACTATTTTAAAAACTTATCAAATTTTTTATGTTATTATAGGTTTTACGACCATGAATGTAACCAAATTTTGACATTGGATTTTATTGACATAAAAATGGTGAAAATTTTTCACAAATTTTTTTAGTTCAGTCAACTTTTCATAGTTTTTTGCATCACCAATGTTGAGATTAAATGGTCAAATTTGGGGCCTAAAAAAATATAAAAATAATATTTTGATGGAAATTAAATTTTACTTATAAAACAACATGTAAATTAATTTAGTTGTGGATAATGTGTGAATCACATATCTAAAAATCAAATTTATTATGTGCATAAAATGTAAACTAATATTTAAAACCAATGGTTTCTAACATACAAATATTTTATATTGGAAATATGTTTGTTATATATATTTTTCCCACAAATGATCAATATATGCATATGAATAATGCTCCCAACATGGGGAATAATATAATAAATCTAGTGTCAATATCATAATATATATAAATTCAAAAACAATTATGGGTTCATTCCCTTAATAGATGCATGATAGGAAACATAGAAACATAAGAATGAAATAAAATCATTGTTAATGATATAGATCATGACATGACAAGAAATAGAACAATAAATATTTTACATACGTGACATATAAAAAACTTAAAGAATTATAAGTATGCCTAGCACATAAGACACATAATATAGGGAAGGAAAATAAATCTTAGTTTAAGCATATAATACAATATAGAAATTCAAAACACCTCTAAGTGTAGAAGACAATGAGGAAACACCAAACAAAAAGTAATTAAATAATAAATTTAAGGCATAGAAAATACAACTAATAAACACCAAACACTAATAAAACACATGAAGTGCACATAAGGCACATCTAAGTGGTCAAATTTTCATCAGACACCCTTTAGGTACAACAAGCATGAATAAAACAAGTCAACTATACCACCAAACATGGTGTAAACTCTTAATATGTAAAAATAATAGTTACAAGCACATGAATACACATGAAATAAAGAAGAATAAAAGGATAAATATAACATATAAGGTAGGATAAAGAGTATAAGATAAATTTAAATTATAAAATGATAAATATAATGAATGAAGAGAGAACATAATATGGTATTAGGATATGAACCTATAATTCTTTCAAAGTATAAGATAAAATGAAATCCCAATATGATATAGATAATGATTGATGATAAAACATAAAATACAACTAGGATATGATCCTATAATTTCTTTAGAGTTTCCCATGGTTAAATATGGGATGTGCCTTAAACCTAATTTTAAATAACAATCATGAAACCCTAATCTATTTCACACAAATCCTACATATATCTCAACATAAACATTAGTAGAACGTATATAGATAATAATTATGTTAGATATCAAAGAACATATATTGTACATAAGAATACATAAAATAGTAAATAAAATTTTAATATATCAAATAATATTAAAATATAACATGAAAACAAATCAAAGTAAGTCAATACATAAAAATAAATTGATATCTATTTTAATGATAAGAAATGGGTTAGAAAAGATAACCAATAATTTCAACGTGTCTATGATAATCACCATAAGATATGAGACTTAAAGCACAAATGCAATTATAATTATGTACAGGGAATTATGAAAGTAATTCATCATTATCATATTTATTTTTCATATTTTTTTCCAAGTAAATATCCCAATGAGTTAATTTTGAGACTTATTATATGCTAAACATACCCTCATTGGGTAGACCTATGTACTTGTATTATATGCATGATTTTAAGGTATACATTTTAGTATAACTATTTGTGTTTTTTTTTCCATAAAAATTCATTCTTATTTTAATATTTAAAAAAAATAATGTTCTATTTCAATGATTTTAATTGGAGACATAGTATATGTCAAACACACTCTCACCGAGGTAGACCTATGCACTTGTATCATTTGTACCATTTTTAGGTATATAGTTTACTAAAAATTATGGTTCATCTATGCATAAAAATTAATTCTTGTTATTTTATTTAAAAAAATAATATCCCTTTAAATTGTAACCAATTAACTTTGATGTCCAAATTTTAAACATTGATGTATATAAAAGGGATTTCTTGCATTTGTTATATTCATGATCTTCCAAGTAAATCATTACATGTTCAAACATTAGGAAACACTTAAAATAATATTTGAATTTTATTTGGACAATATATAAGAGGATAAATATACACCCAAGAATAAATTTACTAATAAGTTATCGTATCTTGTAATAATTGTTTGAGTATGTGCTAAATCCTCAATATTAATTTGAAGGCTATAAATAAATGGTTTGGTGAATATTTTAACTATTGATATAATTTCAACCTTTATTCCATATTTTTTATTATGATCTATGAATTATATAATAAAAAATGATATCTTGTATGAAATTTATCACATGAGATATCCTATTAAATATATATAATTTGGATATATGTTTTCATTTTACAGACTAAATAAACTAATAAAATAAATCCATTAAGTTGATGATCTTTATGATACATAGGCTCATTTTTATAACTCATTTTTTTATAGCATATGGACATTTTCAATTAAAATTGATTTCTCTTTGTAACTTAGAGGATATAATGATGTATTTTAATTATTACTTGTTTCAATAAAGTGAATTCCATTATTATCAATGAGATGTTGGATTTTATGATTGAAAACCATGCAAGCATTTGAAAACATCCCTTAGAATATATGATATTCAAAAAATGCACAATTAGTCAATTCAAATTGATTTCTCTTTGTATTTTATGAGATTTTGGATCTTTGGAAAGGTATTGAAGGATCCAATTCCATTATTTAAAGTGAGGTAATCTTATTACATTCAAATTATTATTTCAAGATTTTTTATGGTGGCTCATTAAGCCTAGTAAATTGACTTAATTTATATGATCATTATTTATTGGAATATTACCATCCTTTATTTTAATTTTATTATTATTATTATCATAAGTTTTTTAATTATACTTAATTTATAATATTATCTAATATTAGGTTATGGATAGGTATGCACCAACTAGTGCCTACCCATGAATTAAAAATAAATATTACAATTGCATCTTAAAACCATACAATAGTATATGAGAAATAAAATAAAATAAAATCCCTCACTTAAGATGTATTTTGATGAAGGGAAAGACAAAATAATCTCTAAACCATCCACCATTTAAGATACCTTCATTCACTCCTAAAAGTAGCTCATGCTGAATAAATCAAGCCTCAAGTAAGGGTTTTGTGAAGATGTCTACAAACTAATCATATGTGTAGTAAAAATTAAGATCAACAACCTTGTATTGTATCAATTATCTAAGATAATTGATGTGGATATCAATGTTATTTGTGAATTATTGCTCCATTGGGTTATGAGAAATATGGATATTAGTCTGATTATCACACCAAAGTGGTAAGGGTTGGGTCTATAAAAATATAGATTTTGAAAGTAACCATTGAATTCAAACCAAATCACAGCTAATAGTAAAAAATTAAATATAATAAATTTTCATAGTATAAAAATAAATAAATTCTAATTTCTATAGGACCAAGTCATGGCCCCAATATGATAGATGTATCCTGTGATTGACTTGTAATCATCTAGATTTATTCCCCAATCATTGTCTCTTTAGACGATAATTGATTTGGTCCCACTAGAAGTGTAACAATAAATTGAAGATTTTCCTCCTAACTTTTCCTAAATCCCATATTTATTAGTAACACAAATATACCATAAAATTCACTTTGTATATTTCAAATTACTTTAATGGGGGTCTTGATAGTAGAATGATACCAAACTCATAATAAATGAAAGATTATGATGAGTATGAGTTAAATACATAATAATTCAAAATAATTTATCTTAAAGTGTACCATCAATTGAAGGAGAAAAATTAGTTGAAATATTAACTCTAGATTGATAAGGAGTTAGTGTGAACTTGCATTGTTTCATGTTGAAGTGGTTAAGTATGTATTGAGCGTATTTAGATTGATTGAAAAAAAAAAACCTTTTAAAACTGTAAAATTAAAATACCAAAGAAAAAATGCAATAATTCTAGGTCAATCATCTTAAAATACATCATTATCCAAGCTTTTAAGTAATGAATCTACTTAGTATATCTCCTTATGTTGATTATGTTGGTGACATAGAGTACCAAACTTAGGTGTTTTTTGTATACTTTATTGGTGTTTACTGGGTGGTTAGAGGGAATCCATATAAGGCCATAGTTTATTAATAACATGTCAATATTATCACACCAATGATAAATAATCCTTTTTCAAACCATATAATGAAGTTTTAAATATACACACAAAAATTAAGTTCTTAATGATTATGGACCTAGAAGGTTGGGACATGTAGATTTATTCCTGAAGTCTCCATGTAAGAAGGAAATTTTGTCATCCATATGATGGAATTCCTATCACCATGTTGTATCTAAGGAGAGTACTAGCCTAATATAATTAATCTTAGAAACTAGAAAAAAATTATCATGGTAGTCAACACTATGAACTTATGAAAAACTTTTTATTATAAGTTGGGGTTTTTACGTGTTAATGGACCCATATGCTGCATACTTAGTGTAGTAAACCTAATTACACTTCACTAGTTTTATTCCTTTTAAAAGTGGAACCAAATCATAATTTTATTCTTCTTTAGATAAATAATTTTTTATTCCATAGCTTCCTTCCATTTAGGATGCTTATAATCTTGATGAGAATTATCTAGATCTTGTGTTGCTATCAACTATGTCAAATGTGAAACACCAAATAGATATTGTCATCTCCTTATTATTTGATATCTTAGAACCCCTAAAAATGTACCAACCTCATGGAAAATTAAATGAACCTATTTTGGTAGATATTTTTTTTATTGTGTAGGTTCATTCTAAATGTCTTTGTGTATTGGTGGTGGAGGTGTTGGTTATCCCCTATGCATATCATAATATGAAATTTAGTTACTCTTATAATGGAAGTCATCTAAACCATATTTTTATTCATAAGATACCTAATAATTTGTGTTCAAATTGACATAAGGTAATCGAGAATTAGGATATGTTGGCATGAAATCTTGACATTATTCATAAAATAACACATCCTTATAGTAATTAACTTTAGTGGTGTTTGAAATGAGAAGATGATATGCACTCACATATTAAAAATAGTTGTAAACATACATGGCCCTTCCTTTCCATTGTGTTTCACTTTTGATCTCGATTGTGTGCCCATACATTACATCCAAAAAATCTAAAATCATAAATATATGGCTTAAATCTAGACATTTTTTTTCTTATGAAGTTATATTTTACACTTCAAATTTGTGAGTGAACTTTGCATGTATGTTGCACATTAAATTTCCTTTAACCAATATTATGGATGTAAATCTTTAGAATATACCATTTATTTGGAAAATTCCTTTAGTGTGTATTTTTTGTGCTCAATAACACCATTTTGTTAAGGGATGTAGGGTAATGTATGTTGAAGTTGAATACCTACTTATTCCTAAATGTTAACCATTTAATTAATGAAAACCTCTCCTCTATTATATGTTTTTAGATCCTAAATTTTTATTTTTGATAGCTTTTAAATAAGACCCTTAAATTTTTTGAAGTGTTCAAAGATTTCACTTTTATTTTTTATAAAGTAAACCAAACTTATATGAGATAAATAACCAATGAATGCAAGCACATGTTTATTTTTATGAAAATTAACATTAGGAAAGGATGTAATATCGCTATGAAATAAATGTAATCTATCAATTACCCTTAAATATTTTCCTTTAGGAAATGGATCCTACTTTTGTTTTCAAAGTGCACAACCTAGACAATCACCATATGTGAAAGAAAATTGTGGTAAACCAATAACCGTATGTTACTCACTGATGTCCTAAATTAAGTGATACTTTGGTGACCACAACTCTCATACCAAATTTTATTCAAGTCACAAACATGGAAAATCATGACTTGTGAATGTTGAATGAACATAAAGTTGTCAAATTTGTATAACTATATTGGATGATCAACCTTTCTATTAGCTAAAATAATCAATTTTTATTTTATATTTATAATAACAATAATGGTAGTTGTAAACTCAATTATTTTTAATTCATATAAACATGTGATATGGAATATGAAGAGGAGATTCATAGATAAGTTTAGAATATGGATAACTTTGTTGAATATTAAATTTTCCATCTCAACTATCCCTTTAAACTTAAAAACTAGAGGACTAGAGTTTCCCATAATATTTTTAGTTGTGTGACATTGTTCAAGAATTTAAAATAGTTATCCCTCATGTGCCATATGGTAAGAGGATTTTGAATCCATAATCCACTCACACATAGGTGATCATATTAATTTATAAAGTGTTAATCCTATCTTAGGAGGGAGAAACGACATTTTTTTCATCTGTACTTTTAAGTATGCCATTTTAATGAACATTGATGTTCAACATGGCCCAATTTCTTATACCAATTACAATAATATTGTTCGATGTTGGAATTTAATTTACTTTTGCCTTTATTTTTACTTTGGGAAATATTATGCCAAGTTGATGGATTAACCTTAAGATTTGGATTTGGCTTTGCTTTCCCTTTATTCTTGTAAGTTCCCTTGCATTTGTAAAATTTAGGTTATGATGTGAATTAGTATCATTGATCACTAATGCCTCTTTATTAGTACCTTCAAGTTGGATTTTTATAATAAATATTTATTTTTCTTGTTGTATATACATTTTCTCACAAAACTTGTTATAATTTGGTGCCACATATATAGATCCCATAGATTATTGATGTGTGTAGTATTTTATAATAAAAAATGAGTAAGGGTAACCCAATTTAGATAAAATATTCAAAATGAGTTTTTTATCAGTATTGGTTTCACTAATCTCAATGAGTGGAAGCCTCAATTCCTTGAATTAAGTGGTAAATTCGTCAATGCAAGGATAACTATATAGATTAAGAGAATCTCATTTTACAATTGGCATGCCATTAGTTTACTATTATTCTAAAAAATGTCCTCTAATGTAGTATAAAATTTATAATTTTCCATTATCCATTGAAAATAAAACTTTAATTCAGGGAATATTGATTGAACAATGATGACTCTAGTTTCATCAAAATGGTTTTACCATTTTTATAATTTGAAAATGTATAAAGGTGAAACCTATTCATTCATTACAATGGAGTTGAAACCCTTGATAAGGATAACATTAGTAATGCATTATTTACATCTAAATTAGTTGGAATTTGAAAGTGTTATCATTTACTTCACCATTGCTGGCACACAAATTTGAGTGAAAATAGCCCAAATAGTTGTATGAAAATATTTATAAAAAATGTGTTTCTAAAAATAGACTTTAAACTGATCTTTTTGATGAGAAAATCACAATGGTGAAATTAGACTATGCATAATTATTTTTTCAAAAAATGTGCTTTCGGGACAATAGGTGAAAAAAATTGTATGTAATTTAAAAAAATAAATAAAATACTAGTTAAAATAATCATCTCAATAAAAAAATTGAATGGTTAAATTGACCTACGGCCCAAAAAAAAAAATATATTTTTAATATTTAATTCACATGGGAATGCTAGTTTGTGGCCTTCCCACATAGATCATTTTTTTAGAAAAGTATTTCTACCAAAAAATGATCTTTACTTTACCCTTTCACTTTTCTTTTTTGAAACAATAGAACATCAAATAGGGATACTAAAATAAACCTGGATAGAGGATAATACAAATAAAGTTAAATAGATAATATTGTAACAATCAAATCTACCAAATTTAGCCATAATTATTTTTGTAAATACTAT
The DNA here is from genome assembly GCA_037957365.1 of Torreya grandis. NCBI lineage: Eukaryota > Viridiplantae > Streptophyta > Pinopsida > Cupressales > Taxaceae > Torreya > Torreya grandis. Next base: position 1,762,605 of record JARHVA010003567.1, read on the forward strand.
GTTGATGTGTGTTTGAAATTTAGGATCTTTGATATATGAATACATAGTCACAAATAGTGAATAGGACCAAAGGTAACTAAATATTAAGGGTTGAAACATTCTATACCCACACTATCCCATCTTTGAGGTACATTGATAATAACTTACTTTGTCTAATTGCTTATCTATGCACCACATAATCAAATCGTTGAGAGGCTTCCTATTGGAAAAAATCCAAAAAATCCTAGGAAATTATTATATACCATGAACTATGTGAAATATGATTTCTATATATAGTTATATTTGATGGATTGAGTATTGAGTCAATACCAATCACACTACAACTTAGGTAAAACCTTTTACCAATTTTACTTAAATGATACCTCTTGTGAGTTTTACAAGTACTAGCATAGAGATCTAACATAGGGAATTTATATGAAATAAAATTGGTTCAAACCTTAATACCCCATGAAATTAACCAATTTATGATGAATCAATATCCTATAAAGGTGAGGTGAAAGCATAATATTGGTTATTTTTAGTAATACACTATATCTAGGCTTGAAACCAAAAATGCAGGAAAAAATAAAATTTAGTTCTTAAAAATGAAAAGAATGATGAATATGAAAAAAAACTAATGAAAAAATGTAGATCTAATATTTAAAATTTCATGTAGAATGAGGTGAATATTTTATACTTATAATACCATATTAAACTATCTAGATAGGGCATATAATCATTTAGATACCATATGACAAACACCCATAATACCTACATGATAAACATATAAAAGATTAGAATCAAAGTAACATAAATTTATCTAAGTAGCATAGCTATATATTTTAATTAAGATAACCTTATTAATTGTTATAGTCTAAAAATAACTCACATCCTTGATATATCTTACCCATAATATATATTACCCACTATCCCTCTATATCTTTATATAGATAATAGTTTTTTATTTTATTAGTTAAAAGCTGGGTTGAAGGGCCCATACCCTTTACAACTAATATAAAAAATATAAACATGACATATCACCAAGATAAAAAGAGACAAAAAGACAAACTTGATGGCTAAACCTACGTACCACAAATCTTTCACCAACTATTAGCTGAAAAACATAAAAGTAGCCAAAAGGAAATATATCTAGAAAAGCTATTCTAATTCAAAGTAGAAGACCAACTTCTTGGTCTTAGTACTAGCACTTTTATTATTTTTTCCCCTGGTATGACTCCTAACAAACTGATCCCTACCATCATCCTATCTCTTTTTCTTGAGGTTAGTGTATAGAAACTCCCCTTCTTCCTCAAGATCCTAGGTGGCTTCTTCTTTTTTTTCATTCTGGGTGGGTTTACCTTTTGGGGTACAAATCAAGATATATTTTCCCACATTAGTATCTATTGAATCTAGATATAAGAATCCTTTGAGCCTCTAAAAATCATTATAAATTTTTTTACAAAGGATTTTCTAGATCAAAATCTTTGTATTTAGATTTTGGAGAGAGTTATCAATTTTTTCTTTGTCATTAAACCTAGAGACCCCTTTGAATTTACTAGAGAGTGGTTGAATAAATGTAAGGCTCCCCAATTCTAGTTTGGGATCATCTTGTACATGTTTAGCTAACTCCCCAAAATATTTCTCTTCCTATTCATCTCTAGAGTTTGACTGAGTAGTACCCTTCTTCCTCTAAATTATCCTTTTCACTATTGATTTTAATATCTTTGGTGATAATGTTATACCATTATCTCTCCCTATGTTTAATCAACAAGATTAGGCCTTGATGGATTAAATCCACTAATAGATTCTTTTTGAAATTCAATACTAAAACCTCTAAAGATTGCAACAGGAAGAATGGGATGCTAATAGTATGGACTTTAAAGTGGTTTAGAAGAAGGAAATGATGGAAAAAGATAACAATGTGTTTTACCTCAAGTTTAATGTACCTTATAATTTATAGATAGGCCTTCAACCATTTCCTTGATAGCTCAGCTCTCATAAGCCCCTTGTGTGATGAATGTTTAGGTTTCTTCTTTTCTTTCTTGTAGAAGATGTTCAGTATTTCCTCCTTATGCCTCTTATATTTGAATGCTTTGACACCATTGCATTCCATTATCATAGTTTCACCAATGAGATCCTCAGTGATTTTAATTTTTAGACCATGCATTCTCACTTCACAATCTTTCCAAACATGGTAAAAATCCTTGGAGAGCACAATGTCATGCTCGACCAATCATTCCATAAATGGAGCCAGCCCACCATTTACCATTTTATGCCATATGTAATCATTTTTTTAACATCATAAAAAGAGATCGACTCAAATTGATCTCCATTCCCACCCATTTTTTGAAAATGCAAACTAATTCTACAGTCTTTGCAATATATTCTCTTAGGGAAGGAGATGGAAAGTTTTTGGAAAAAAGAGCCCCACTTAGTAATATGATGCAATATCAGTGGTCTCCAAACATGCCAAGAATCTATAATTATATCCTTTCATGTCTAAAATTCACCACAAATGATTCATGTCTATATCATAATTAATACACCCATTATGACTTTGCATGATGTGTCCCTTCTTTGACTCAATAATATGGATGATGTCATCTAGGAAATCACTCTCATGCCATGTGATAAAATCACTTATTAAGAATCTAATGTTAGCCATGTAATAAACACCCCTATTACCTTCCCTATAGATATTCCCTATAAAGACCCCTTTAAAGAGGGTCGACAAGTTTTTAGCATCATTGATAATTCTAGAAATGTTCAGTGAAGAATGAGAAAGGCCTTGTAAACAGTTGATAATGTTCATCAAATCTCCCTCAATTTGGATGGACTCCATGCCAAGATTGACCACCAAATCGATACCTCAAAGTATCGTAGTGGCTTTTGAGACATGATTGGTTTGGATCCTTAAATAACCTGCATAGGCCACTCTAATATTTATAAAAGAATCTTTGATCACACCTCTTGCTCTTATAGGGCTTGGGTTCCCTTTTGCTACACATTAAGGTTCAATGTAAAACACAAAGGAGGAGGAAGTGACCACTTGAATTTAGACCTATCAACCCCTTTTTCTAGAGCTTTTCTTGTGATGATTATATTGAGTTGGTTTATAATTTAAGAGAAGAAATGAGAGCTAGTTTGATCAAAAGAAGAAGCAAAGGAAGACCAATTTTCATTAACAAAGGCTAAGACCCATTTGGATGTGGAAGAAGGATTTGGTATATATTTATTGAAGATGAAAGAATTCCTAGATTTTTAAATGCGCCAAGAAATATGGGGGAGAGCTAGGTTCCACCAAAATTTCAATGGGGGATATTCCTAGGGAGTCTTCCATTGGGTGATCAAGTTCTTAATGGATCCTAGAGTAACCCAAGATAAGTTAGAAATGATAAAAAATAGATGAAGCAAAAGAGTAGAAGAGGAATAAATGTTCAACAAACTTAGTTCCCTACTTGAAAAGAACACATCTATTAGGGGTGGGAATGCATCTTTTCATTAGAATTTCCATCATTAAAATCTTGTTCTGGGATACCAATTAGAAAAAGACATTGATTTTGGGGTTTATATTTTTAAGCTAGAGATCTTGCCAATTATCATCCTCATCCTCCTAGTCCCAAAGGGAATAATAGCCAGATTTAATAGAGTAAAGGTTGTTGGGATCAAGTTTTTAGATGAGGACATCCTCCTTCAGAAAAAGGTTGATGTGAATGTGTTGAATAAAAAATTTAAGCCTTGAAGGAGGTGAGCCTACTACTAGTTCATGTTGTCTCTTACTATAAATTTCCACCTCTTCCTCCCATTCCTCTCCTCCCAATAATCTGACACCTTATGACCATGCATTTCTTTAAAGAATGAGATCAATTCCAAATCTTGGAAGAAAAAGACCAAAGGAGCATTGCCCAACGGTCAAGCTAAAAGTAAACTATATTTCCTCTACCAACATTCCACTTGATTCCTTTGCTAAGAAGATCCTTTCCCACTTTCAATTCTTTCTAGAATGTTAATCCATTATTGAGACCAATTTCTAAGAGGAAGCTGGGATCTTCCCTAGAATTTAGGTGTTTGGCCCTAATGATCTTATTCCACTAGTTATCTTCCTTATTCACCCTCCAATCTTGATTTACTAGTAGAGCTTGATTCATGTTTTTAACTCTTCTTAACCCCAGTTCTCCTTTTGAGTGACAAGATTTATTCTAGGAGATAAGCAAGAACAATAATGTATCTTCATCACCTCTCCATAAGAAGATTTTTTGAATGTGTTCAATTGATATGTGATCCTTCTAGGGATGAAAAAATGGACATGAAATATATAGGAATACTTTAAAGAGATCTCTTTATAAGTTGTAATTTTACTGCTTGGGATAGAAGGTTCCCTTTCCAACTTGCTAGCTTTTTCTGAAACCTATCTATGAGGGGGTTCCAAAATTTTGATTTTATGGATCCCTCAAAGAAAGGAGTTCTCAAGTAGGAATATGGGAGGTTCCTGTTGATGTAACCTAGAATATTAGATATTTTATCTTGAAGGTAAAGTGGGGTATTGATGAAAAAGATGGAACTCTTGTGAAATTTGACACTCTAACCAGAGACCACTTCATAAATTTCAAGGATGTTTTTGAAGGACCTTGGTTCTAGGACCGAGGCTTCTCCCATTATCAGTGTGTCATCCATGAATTTTTGGTGGGTGATCAAGTTGGTGTTAGGGGTATCTATGATTCACCTAATGATGTTGGAGGTTCTAGCCTTGACAATAATTCTATTCAATGCTTTAGCTAGGATTATATATATATATATATATATATATATATATATATATATATATATGATTATAGGGTTGGGGTTTTTGTGAGTATTTACAAATAAAAAAGACAAAAATATTATTAGCTTAAATCAATTAAATTTTATTTAATTTATAATATTATCTAATAATAAGTTGTGGATAAGTATGTATAAATTAGTGCTACCTATAGATTACAAATAAATAATACAAGTGAATCTTTAAACAATATATTAATGTATGAGTTATTAATACACTAACACTATGCAATTTTTTTAACTCTCCCTATACAAAAAAAATGAAAAAAAAATAGTTTATAAATATTTATAGTCGAATATAAAAATTAAAATAAATTTTAAAATGTTAAAAAAAATCATATCCATATATATGTTGCTTACAAATTCATGATATGGATGCATGCTCATTAATCTGAATGGTGTATTTGTAGGAGAAAAACCCAAGATAAATGAAGAGATATGTATAGGGTGTAAAATTACTCTATAATGAATAAATTTTATCTATGTCACATCAGGGTATTACCATCATATTTATGCACTTGGTGTGTCTAGTTGGTGTGTCTAGTCTAAAGTTGTGACTAATTTGTGGGATCACATATATGTTGGTCCCATTTGTAAAAATGTTGGCCCAATGTGATAGAGATCTACTTATGGAGGATTAAACCATGATATATCCCACTATTATGTCTTGGAGTACAATTCAAGTAATTTATCATGACTAATTTATTATCAGTGCACCAAAATTTATAGATGGTTGAAGGCTACCAATGGAAAAGTTCTAAAAACATATATGGGGTCTTCCAACATACCTGAAGGTATTTGGATGCTCAAGTACATAAATATATTATATTTATAAGACTATGATGATGGGTCAAGTCTAGTCTCACTTCACATTAGATCTATTTATTGTGCTTAGTCAAAAATAAAATATCTCTAAGAATATTTGTAAACTCCTAACAAATTGAGAATTTCTACCCTAAAATAGAACTAAATAGTAAGAAAACTAGGAATATTTTCTTAGTACCCTAATTTTATACCACTTTGTGATCACCAAGATCATAATAAAATGAGGTGAGATAAAAATGGTTAGTCTAACTAATATTTCAATAGATATATTTTTTTGGGCCCATGTTTTCAATTTACACTAAAAAAACTAAATAAATATACTACTTTAAATGTATGTGGGATATAAAATTACAAAACATATGCACCTAGTTAACTTATACAATACACTAAATTTATAATGAAAAGTATTTCACTAAACATATGGTATTAATAGTGCCAAAAATCACATCATACATTTACACCATGTTTGTGATGCATTAACACCACAAAAAATTAAAAAAACATATTGACATAAATACCGACCCAATTCATGATGATATACACATAAAATGTAGTAGTGATTTTAGAAGTATAAATTTGGAATTTTGAAGAAATAACATTTTTAGGGTTTTGAATAATTGGATAAAAAACTATATAATTTTTAGAATAAGAGAAGTATTAGTAATAATAAAAGTAATAGAAACATGATTAAGAGTAGGGTTAATTTTTTATTATAAATGACTACATGATGAGCCATATATTGCATCTATTACATGAGGAAATCAATTTATAAACATTATGAGCACACACATATAAACTATATACTATATATAATATTTCATTACCTTATCCCTATCTTGGGCCACTTAATCTTGGGGTTTTCTTGTAAATTATTTTAATTGAACACATCAATCCAACTATCTCATTAAGATAATCATATTCCATTATAGGAAAAGTTTTCTAGTAATAAATTAATTATATATTTGAGAATAACTAGGGTGTATATTATTTTTAATTTGTAGTTGTAATTATGTAATTAAATTATAAATGGAATCACTCATAATTTTCAAATAATGTATTTGTAGATTAAAAGATCAATTATGATAGTTAATAGTCCCATTTTTCATGAGGAAAATATTGAATATGGTGATAAATCCATGGAAACATGAACATTGAGCTATAATTGGCCTTACTTACATATGTCTAGGAAGATATGACAGATGATGATTGGAACAATGGCTAGTATTTAGAGAGCCATAATCTTTTTTTGTATTTTAGGAAATGTATTACATTAAATTCAATCACTCCACTTTTGTATTCTAAATGAGAAATTACTTATTTTCTCATCTAAAATATATTTCATATATAATTTTCATAATTTAAATATATTTTATTTATTTTCTAATTATGATATATAATTTTTGAATAATCATATATATATATATATATATATATATATATATATATATATCGAATATTTTTTTATATAATTATTTTTAATTTAGGATTTGTGATTACAAATAATTATACCATATTATTTTTAAAAATTTCATTGTAATAAAAGTGATGCCAAAGTAGCACACTTTTAAAACTTAGCAAAGTTTTCAAGTCGCTATAGCTTTTATGGTCATGAATGTGACCAAATTTTTATATTAAATTTTATAAACATAAAAATGGAATAAAAAATCTTAGTCCTATAAAATTTTCATCAATTTTGCATCACCAATGTTTAGATGAAATGATAAAATTTATGGTTTTAAAAATATATAAAAATATTTTTTGATGGAAATTAAGTTTTACTAACAACACAACATATAAATTAATTTAGTTGTGGATATGTAAAAGTTAATTTTATAATGTGAATAATATGTAAGTTAATATTTAAAACCAATGGTTTTTGACATATAAATATTTGATATTGGAAACATATTTGTTATTAATATTCCCCTCCTCCCCCCTCCCCCCATGTGGGCCTACGATATGATTAATATATGCATATGAATAACTATCCAACCATAGGGAATAATATAAGAAATATGTCAACATCATAATATATTTAGATGTGAAAAAAATTATGTGTTCTTTAATTTAATAAATATAGAAACATAGGAACATATTAAAATCATTATTCATGATATAGATCATGACATGAAAATAAATAGAAGAATAAATATTTTATATATGTGACATAGTTTGGAGGAAAAATTTAAGAAATTATAATCATTCCTAACACATAGAAGATATAATGTAAGGAATGGATATAAATCATATATTAATCATAGAATACAATATAAAAATGCAAAAAACATCTAATTGTAGAGACAACGAGGGAAAACCAAAAACAATTAATGAAATAAGAAAGTGAAGGAACACCAAATACAATTAATATACACCAAACAATAATAAAATACATTAAGTGTACATAAGAAACATATAAGAAGTCAAATTTTCATCAAACACACTTTAGACACAACAAGCATGAATAAAATAAGTCAACTATGCCACTAAACATAGTGTAAATTCTTAGTACATAAAAATAATAATTACAAGCACAATAATATATATGAAATAAATAATGACAAAAGGATAAATATAACATATAAGGTAATATAAAGAGTGTAAGATAAAATTAAATCCTAAAATGGAAAATATGATGAATGAATATAGAACATAAAATGGTATTTGAATATGACCCTATAATTGATTTAGAATATAAGATAAAATTAAATCCTAGTATAATAAAGGTAATGAGTGATTAATAAACATAAAATGGTACTAGTATATGAACATATAATTATTTTAAAGTTTCCATTGGGTAAACATAAAATGTACCTTAAACCTAATTTGAATCAACAATCATGAAAATCTAATCTATTTCACACAAATCCTATATACATATCGACATAGAAATTAGTAAAATATATATATATATATATATATTAGACATCAAAGAACATATATAACACATAAAGAACACATAAAATAATAAATAAAAATGTAAAATATCCAAGAATAACTAAAATATAATATGAAAATAAATAAAAATAACACAATACATAAAAAATATAGATTTATAGTTCAATGATATGAAATGGGTTAGAAAATTTACCAATGATTCTATCTTATCCATGACAATCATCATAGGGTATGAGAGTTAAAATGTTAATATAGATATCATTGTGTATAGGGAGTTGTGACACTAATTCATGATTATCATATTCATTTTTTCACATTATTCACCAAGTAAATATCCCAATGTGTTGTGATGAATATTTATTATATGTCAAACACACCCCCGTTGGGATAGACCTATGTATTTATATTATATGCATGAATTTTAGGTATACATTGTAAAATAACTATTGGTTCTTCTTTTAATAAAATTTCATTCTTATTATACTATTTAAAAATACTAAATTTATATTCTAATGCGTTATATTAGAGACATAATATATGCCGAACACACCCTCATAGAGATAGACTTATGCAATTGTATTATTTACACCATTTTAGGTTTACATTTTGCTAAAAATTATGGTTCATCTATGCATACCATTTAATTATTATTATTATTATTATTATTATATTTAAAAAATAATATCCCTTTGAATTGGAACCAATTCAATTTGATGCTAAACTTTTAAAAATTGATGTATAATAAAAAGTATTTCTTGCATTTGTTATATTCATGATCTACTAAGTAAATCATTACATGTTCCAATATTATGTAACACTTGAAATAAGTTTAAATTTTTTTTTGGAACATATATAAGAGGATAAATATACACCCAAGAATAAATATACTAATAAGTTATTATATCCTATAATAGTTTTTGGAGTGTATGCTAAATCCTCAATATTAATTTGAAGGCTATAAATAAATAATTTAATGAATATTTTAAAGATTGAGATATTCTAAACTTTTATTTTAAATTTTTTCTTACCATCTATGAATTCTATAATTAAAAAAGATATCTCATATGCGTTTTATCACATGAGATATGCTATTCAATGTATATAATTTGAATATATGTTTTTTATTTCTAGAATAAATCAACTAATCAAATAAAATCATTAAGCAGTTGTTTCTTATAATATAAAGGCTCATTATTATAACTTAGTTTTTTTAACATATGGACATTGTCAATTCAGTTGGAATTATCTTTGTAACTTAGTGGATGTAATGATGAATTTTAGTTTTTACTTGTTTTAATAAAGTTAATTTCAATATTTATAATAATATTTTGGATTTTATGATTGCAAACCATGCAAATATTTGATGTAGAAGCATCACAATGTTCATGTAATATTGCATGAATCAAAAAATAGAGGGTGATGTATTTTATTTGATTTTTGGGTTGTGTCCTTATTTTTGTGACATTTTAAACCTCCTATAATGATGTTTTAAATGTATTCCTTTGTCATGGAAAGTGAATAGACCTTTTGACTAATTCTATTAGTCTATGGGGACTATTAAGTTATACAAAATTGTCAAAAATGGTTATTCAATTTAAGTATTATTTAGATGATGAAAGTTTGTAAGGTCAAAGAATATGACACTTAAAACATCTATACCAAATTTCAGACCATTTAGAGATACCATATAACCATACCAATTATTACACTTTCAAGAGGTTTCCTTACTTTTGATAATGGTTTAAAAGGAATTGGATGTTGAAACTTGGTGGGATCATATAACCTAACATTTAGAACATTTTAAAAAGATTTAAAATCATTTAGAGTGACCATTTAGGCATAAAAAATGTTACATAGGTAAGAGTGTTGTATTTAACATACCCACATTCTTTTTTTGAATAGGGACCCACTATTTTTTAAAAGGCCTAGGCATATTTTGGAAATATTCTTTCATGATAGATTTATATGTTGTACCTAACTTATATATTCAATAAACACAAATAGACATGTTTTTATTATTCAGACTAACCTATTAATACTCTTTATAAGTTTTGGATATACACAAGTTTTTGAAATATGCACAATTTGTAAAGTCTCAGTCTTCAAAAAAATTGGTCTTTAAAACTTTAGTTTTGAAGTCAATCTTCAAAATTATTAGATCCTTTACACCCAGGTTAAAATTCATGATAAATGTTCTTTATAACATTTATTTTCAAGTTTTATTTAGAATTCTTTATAACTATGTATGAATGTCTTCAATATTTCAGTCTTTGAAACTTTGGAATTTTGGCAAAAGTCTTTGGAAAAAGTGTTCATCATTTCAATCTTTGAGGGAAAATGGTTAGAATTTAGTCTTTGGCATTTGGTCTTTAGAATTTACTATTCATAATTTGGTCTTTGGTAAAAGTGTTTGATGAATTTTTTTGACAAAAATAATTAAAGAAATCTTTCAAAATTTGGTCTTCAAAATTTTTAGTTTGAAAGGTCTCATCCAACATTTGGTCTTAGAAAAAAGTGTTCATAACTTTTGATTTTGAACTTGGCCTTATAAAAATGTAACCCTCTCAGCCTTCATAAAAGGATACCTTCCATTGGTCTTCATAATTTTTGTTTTAAATATGTTTGCTTCACAAGAATTTAGGCCAAATTGATCTTAATGTGATATTAGAATCATGAATACCAAAAGCCTCTATGGTATAGCTAAACTAGAGTGAAAATATTGGAAAAATGACACTTTTCAAAGGAAACAATGTGGAATTCTTCCAAACATATATAATGTCTATGTGAGATACCCACCAAAATAAAGTAGCAAAGTTTGAATTAAATGAGTGAATCAAGTTTATAGACATTGGACTTTAATGGAACAATAATTGGAATTAAATACCAATATATATATCAATGTATTGAAATAAAACATCATACTCATTGATCATAAATGACTCTAAGCTAACTTGTATCCTTGAGAACAAGACCTAGCTACCTACATTTGAACTATTAAGTGTATACAAAAGAGCTAAGCCACTAAATAGAGAAACAAAACTCCACTAGCTTAGAAAATTAACAATGGTTTCCTCATCTAAAACATTTATGGGATCCCTTCTACAATCTAGGTTCTTGATCAAATATTTTAATGGGTAAAAAAATAACATTTTTGACCCTATAGTGTTCAATGATGAGTATACCAACTATTTGGATCTATGGGATGTAATAATCTTGGAGACACACATACTTATGAGGAAAAATTAACAATAACAAAGAGGTAATTAGTTATATATTTAATCCCTCTTAAGTGACAAGTATTGCATTTCATAGTGGCCAAGCTTGAGGTGATGCCATGTATTGACCTACTATGAGACTTGTTCTTTGGAGGCAAGGTGATTGGGGGAAATTTATTAAATCACATAGAGAATGAAATCATCATCACCTACATCTTAGGAGACACATTAAAAAGGTGATTATCCATACCTATTACATATGAAACATTTTATTTTCATAGAGTGGTAACATGGAAAAAGAAAAATTCAATTGACAAAACATTGAGTAAATGGATCATTCCTGGAGAGATTGTCATCCTCAAGGAAAAGTATAAAGTGCATATAATAAATATTTGGATGGGAGTTCAAATTGGGATGGCCCTCATGAACTAGTTATATGGATACCATATCATCAAATTAATTCAAATTGAATGGATTCTAATGTTATATTTATTAATGACCTTAGAACTAACATTTTCTCTAGGAGAGGTAATCAACACTAAGCTTTAGGAGTAGGTTCTATGTAAAGATAAGAGGCCTATAGGAGGTCATTTTTATATGACATCATACCTCTTACATGATATGATGGGAAAATTATACATGAAAAATGGGTCACTCTAGAGCCTATCTCTATATTTCATCAAGAATCATATATATGACTCTTAATCCTTCATGCATATAAATTCATACACAAGAAACATATTTTAAAATGTAGAGGACATAAATCCTCAGATTTGGAGGGCTATTCATGAGTCAAAATTGCCTAGAGTATCTGAGAACATAGATGATGCATTGAGGTCTAAATTGGACTAATGCCTATACCTTGATTATACTATGATCATGACTACTAGACATAAGGTTACCATACTACCTCTCCCTAAGTATGTCCTAGACAAACTAGATGAACAAGAGATAACATACCATCTATGGTGGGGAATTGATGAGGATTTAAAGAATAAAAATAAGAGTTAAATCCAAGTATCCCATATTATTTTTGAGAGGATGTGTTACATCAACTATAAACACTTTGGAGAGGTTAACATGTTAAAATAATACTACTCATTAGCCACCCTTATGAATAGATATTGGGACCCTCATGGTTGAGTTTGAAGCATATTCAAGGCCTTGGTATTCCATACCAAAATGATCCTTAATAAATGACTTCTTTTTTTTAATGATAAGAATGATGCCCAAGTCTTGGAGAGGGCATAAATGGCTAGATTGAGTGAAGAACCTTTAAAAATCATCCTAAGGGAACCCTTAATGTTGATTATGGATGCACATGTTAAGATTCCACCCTTAGGTGGATGGGATTACATGAATTTATCAAACAATAAGCCCTTCCAATCATCATTGGAATAGGGTGAACCTTATCAAACATCACCCATGGTGATGAATATTATAAATTAAAAATACTAGGGTAATAGAATCTCCCGACATTACAACTTCCCTTCGGAGAGCTAAAGATGAGCTGATTTATATCAAATCTTTAGAATTATAAGATAATACTCATCCTAATACTTCAAATCAAGTAAATTTAAGCATAGAAGTGTCAATTTTCCCAATTAGATGGCTTAAACTATAATAGAAAAGTTGATTATTTGCTATAAGAGAAAACCAAGAGCCTAGTGACCCTTTGTGAGCCCAATTATTGAAGCATCATTTATAGGAGGTCCCATAGGATATAAATAATAATATATATTAGGTGAGATCACTGATGAAGAGAAATATTTATAGAGATAAAAATTCTTAAGACTCTAAGAAACTAAAGGAAAGGCACCACTTGAAGTAGACCAATTAGGTGGGGGTGTAATCCCAACTGTCTTTACAATTCATTTTGTTTATAAAACACTAGTTTTGTCATTTGTGTCTCATATGTTTTTTCTTATTTTTATCCTATTTCCCTTATTTTGAGTATTTTACCCTCCTTGGTCATTATAAAAGTAGAAGTTATGTATTTTAGTCTTGATGTCTCCTCAATCCTAATTATTCTTACCATTCTAGTTGTGCCATTAGTATCCATTGTTACTAATTCTATTGCATTTACCTCCACTATTACCTTATCTACCCATAAAACTAAAAAAGTATCATCTAATAAATCTAGAGGATCATTGGTAAGTTCATAGCTACATGTGTCATCCACCCAATTGGGCTTTCTAATGCCTTCTTCTAGTTCTTCCCAGACTACCATTAGAATATCATCTAAAAAGGCTAGGAATAAGTGTTGAGGTATGTTCTTACTATTGTTTTTGAGGCATTAATGTTTTCATTGATGTCAAAGTCAAGATGGATGTCATTAATATCAAGGTTATGGTGGAGTGGTATGTGATAAACACATCTTATGATAAGAGAAAATTTGAAGGTAACATATTGTCTCTATGTTCAAAGATAATTAGAAAGCAACTTGGTAATTCTTATGAGGTTGATGGCATGTTAATTAAAAGATCATGATACAAGGTAAGCTACTATTGAGTACTAGGTGTCTTGAGAATCCCAGTCTAGCCTTGAAAGAAGTTGTATGTATGAAGCATAGTGAAGCTTGGTAAATTATGTCAGTATGTTAGGAACCCATGCTACTGCTTCTCTTTACTTTGTTAGTATATTAGTTACTATGTATGCATATGATTTTTAAGTCATCCCGTGATCATTTTATTTTATCCCACATTCATGACAAGTAGTAGTTACTTAGATTAGACTTAGTATATAAGTAAGTGTTGAGGTTAATGAAGGCATCCATGAATTATTATATTGAGGTTACTCCCTCAAAGTGGCCTAAGATCAATATAGTCCCTTTTTTGTTTCTATTAATTATATAAATATGTTATTTCATACATTTCCATTAAATAAATCTATTATTTTATGTATTTTCATTAAATAAATCTATTATTTCATGCACTTTCATTAATTTTTTATAGGAGGATCCTCTCATCTAGTATCAAAGCACTTTTTAGGGCCAATTTTTTTCTCTCATAAGTTTTTTTCTATAACATAATTCACTTAAGTATTTTTTTGTATCACAATAATCTATTTTATATCAATGTAAAAATCTATCAACATAACTATGGGAAGTGCTTGGGTGTAAACCCTAAAAATCATTGTGGGGAGTACCATAGGAACCCTAAAATAACTAGCCCAGTGAGAGGACCTACCAAAAAAATGGGTAATGAAACCATCCTGATTGATTAGTTCCCACATGTGAGGAAAACTAAGAGTTATCATTTAGGGGTAAATCCATGGCCAAATTTTTTCTAGAGAGCAGTACTTGCTCAGATGGTATTGATGGCCAAAGAGATATATTTAAAACCTTAGGCATATTTGGAAAATTGGGGCCCATCTCTATCAATTTTAGAATATTATCTATGGAGTATCAAAAAACTTACCATATCAGATCTTCACCTATTACCAATAGAGTATTAGTAGATTTACCATACTAGTTTCCAAATACTACTAAAAGACTCTCAAAGGACTTGTAATCAGACATTAAATAGAAAATAGAAACCAAAAAATCTACATCCTATCAATTTATGAAAATTATCAATAGAGTATCAGAAGGCTCACAGAGGACTTGTAGCTAGACATTTGATAGAAACTATAAACTAGGGAAAAAACTAGGTTTTTGGCTATATCTCTCTATCTGTAGCCCCATTGATGCTCAAACTTTTTCTGGACACCTCAAATTCCATTATCCATGTTTTATGATCTGAGGTCTCATATCCCAATTCCACTCTTAATTTTCACAAATCTCATTTTTCCCTTTTTTCTAGTTTTTCCATAACTTCTATTTTTGTTCATTTATCTCAAAAGTTTTCGACAATCTTCATCTCCCTTTTCTATTCCTTTGTACCTCTTTGATAAACTTTCTAGTTTTTTAATTTTCTCTTTTGAAATCACCCTCACCTTCATCAATCGTACTCCCACTATGTAAAAAAATAGTAAAAGTACCTTTACCCCCTTCAATTTCACTCAAATTATTAAATTTCCTTACTAAATGTGTCTTAACTCTAGTTTTCCTACCCATTGTAATAAAAAATCTCTTATTTTCGCCATGGTATAGGAGCAAAAAACATGGAGGATGAAATTTCCACCCGAAAGACCCAAACCAAAGATCTTGATGAAAAATTCTTAGCCTCAATCTTTAACATACGACCTTAAATAACATACGGTATCGAGAGTCCTCTTTAGACACTAGATTTTCTTCTAGCAATTTTTGTGGGATAAAGCTTGATTTTCCTCAATTCAATGGTGCAAACTTGATTGGATGGATCTATTGGGTAAAATAATATTTTAATCTACATAATAATTTTGATGCCAACAAAGTCCTACGTGCATCTTTTCACTTGGAACATGAATCCCTTTAATGTTATTAATGGTATATCAAGGATCATGATGAGCCAATATGGAATAATTTTTACACATTAATTTTGTAATGGTTTGGCGCTAGTGATTTTGATGAATTCATTAGAGCACTCAATAAAATTTTCTAAATAGTAACTGTGAGAGAATGTTAAATAGAATTTGAAAAATTAGCCAATCACCTAGAGGGATTGTCTAATGAATTCTTCAAGATTTGATTTGTTAGTAAACTGAAGGATGCAATTCAATTTGAGGTTAAAATGTTCTATCCCAACATGATGATGGAATCCCTAGGGTTTGCTAAGTTGTCATAGGCTAATATCACAACTCAGTAGCAATTTAAATCTAATTTTACTCCATTCAAAAATATAACTCTATAATGATCTCACACAATACCAGCCCCTAAGACCACTCCTAGCAAGCATTTGATTGAAGCAAAAATATGAGCACATAGAAAAAAATGACTATGTTATAATTGTGATGATAAATTCACTTGGGGACATTGATGTGTCAAGCAAAATATGTACCTACTAGATGTGGACTCTCCACCTAAAACTAAAGTTTTGGAAGATGCTTAGGATACAACAGATAATCCAAAATAAGATTAGATGATTATGGAACCTTCTTCTTAGGAAGACCAACCAAATATCTCTCTCCATGAATTAGCAAGATTCATCACCCAAAAAACCATGAGGATTAGGGGTTACTTGAAGAAGATCCCTTTCATAATACTCATTGATTCTGGTAGCATTCATAACTTCATTGACCCTTAGATCACCAAATAGACTAATTATTTTATCCTTGCTCCAACTTTGAAGTCATGATTTCTAATGGGGACACATTACCTTGAAAAAGAAAATGTTGTAATCTGCATATATCTATTGGAGATTATAACTTTAACTCCAACATGTTTTCCTTGCCCTTAGGTAGATGTGATGTTATTTTGAGATCCCTATGGTTACACACACATGGACCCATCTTATGATATTTTGTTGAACTTTAGATATAATTTTTAGGTAATGGGAAAAAATACACATTGAAAGGCTTACACCTAGGGTCTCTCAACATCATAAGTTCACATTGCATGGAAAATATTCTTAATATAAATTTGCATGTCCTCATTTCCCAACTTCATTCTATTCAAATGCAACCATAAATAGTCTCCACTGCTCCTTTTGATCTACAAAATATTCTACATAGGTATGTATGTGTCTTTGTTGAACCAATGGGATTGACACCTTCATGGTTAGAGGACCATCATATTTATCTCCTTATTGAAAGTATTTCTATCAACATAAAGCCCTACCACTATCCATTTCAACAAAATAGTAAGATTGAGATGGTTATTCAAGACTTATCAAAACAAGGCCTTATTTGCCCCAGTACCATCCCTTATTCTTTCCTAATTCTCCTTATCTAGAAAAAATATGGGTCATGGTGCCTCTGTATTGAATTTTAAGCACTTAATCACATCAAAATCAAGGATAAGTCCCTGATCCCTATTATTGATGAGCTTCTTAATGAGTTTCATCGTGCTTTTTTTTTATAGAAGTTGTATCTCTACTCTAGATATCACCAGATCCAAATTCATTAGGATGATATTCCTCAAACATCTTTTCACATGCACAATGGCCACTATGATTTTTTGGTCATGTCTTTTGGCCTCACTAATGCTCCTTCAATATTCCAAGCATTGATTAATAATATTTTCTATCCCTATGTATGGAAATTCATTATGGTCTTCTTCGATGATATCCTCATCTATAGTAAAACATGGTCTAAACATCGCCAACATCTAGAGCTCACACCACAACTTCTTTTTGATCATCATCTTTGTGAAAAATAGTCCAAATGTGCTTTTGACCAAGACAAAGTGGAGTATCTTGAGCATATATTTTTAGCACAAGGGGTTCTGATGGATCCTAAAAAAATAACTACCATGTCAAATTGGCCTCATCCTTAGACACTTAAGAGCCTCCATGGTTTTTTGAGGCTAATTGGATACTATCAAAAGTTTGTCAAGGATTAAGGGAAGATTTTAGCTCTAATTAAAGCTATGTTAAAAAGGATGCTTTTACATAAACATAAGTTCTTGAGTGTGCATTTGAAGTATTGAAATAAGCTATGTGTACTACACCTTTTCTAGCTATGATAGATTTTACCAAAACTTTCACTATCGAGATAGATGCTTGTAGAAATGGACTTGGTGTTATTCTCCTCCAAGAAGGATGCCCCATTGAATTCACTAGTAAATCCCTCTCTAGTAATAATTTAGTACTCTCTACTTATGAGAAGGAAATAATGGCTATTTTTCATGTAGTATAGAAGTGGCAGCCATACCTATTAGGGAATCATTTTGCATCAAAATTGATCACCAAAGTCTAAAAACATTATTGGAATAATGGGTCTCTACCCCATACAAATAGAAATGGGTCATCAAACTCATGGGTTATGACTATGAGATCACTTACAATAAGGGTAAGGATAATAATGTGGCTAATGCTCTATCTCACATATTTGCAGAGCAAGCTTCCCTTTTAGCTATGTCTATACCTATTCTGAGTTGGTTGGATGGTATACAGTAGGGTTATGTTTATTAATCCTCATTATCTCAAATCATTTAATACTTGGCCACTAACCACTCTACCATATCAAATTATTCATGATATGGTTCTTTTCTATGATATAAGGGCTATCTAGTGCTTCCCTAAAGCACAGATCTTCAACATGTTGTATTATATGAACTCCATACTTATCCATCTATAGGTCACTTAAGGTTTCTCAAAAATTATGAGTAGGCATGATGCAACTTCTTTTAGAATGGAATGAAAAAGATAATTTAATAAATAGTGGTTGAATATCATACCTACCAATGTAACAAGGGTGAAACAACACTCATTCCTAGGTTGCTTGAAACCTTGTCCATCCTTACTAGGATTTGGATAGATATTTATATGGTTTCATTAAGGGGCTCCCTAAATATGGAGGGAAAATAGTGATCTTGGTTGTAGTTGATTTCCTCTCCAAATATAGTCATTTTTGTGCCCTTAACCATCCCTATACAACTTATATAATCATAAAAATTTATTGGAACATATTTTCCATCTTCATGGCATTCCTTCTTTTACTATCTTAGATCTTGATGCAACCTTCACCAGCGATTTTTAGACATAACTATTTTGACACATTTGCACCTAACTAAAGATGAGTTTTGAGTATCATCCATAAATGGATGGTTAGACTAAATTTATCAAGAAATGCTTGTAAATTTATATTCATTTTTTCACCTCATAATAACAACATCAATGGGAAAAGGGGATCCCTTTTATCAAATAATGGTACAATACCTCCTACCACACTTAAACTAAAATTAATCCATATAAATTAGTCTATGGTCAAGCACCACCATTGCTCCTTCCATATACCCCTAGTAATTCACTTGTTTAAGCGGTCAACACAATTCTCTGAACTTAGGATTAGATCCTCAACACCCTATGAGACAATCTTCATATTTTACAAAAAATAATGAAATAGTAGGCTGATCAACACAATTTTGAGCACAATTTTCAAGTAGGTGATATGGTTTTTCTTCACCTATAGTCATAAAATATATTATCCCTAAAACTTAAACAATGTCATAAGCTAGCTCCCAAGTTTTATGGGCCATATAAGGTTCTCCAGAAGATTGGTTCAATTTCTTATAAGTTGGAGCTACCATCTTGTTCCCAATTTCACCCAATATTTAATGTCTCTTATCTAAAGAAAATTCTTGGGACAAACATCAAAGTGCAAACTATTTTACTAGAACTTGATAATAAAGGATCCATCCTTCTTGATCTAGAGGCAATCCTAAATATGTGTACATGCTAACTTTTCTCTTGCTCCATTACAAAGGTATTAATTCAATGGCATGGAATGCAACCAAAGAATGCAACATGGGAACCACTATTTTAGATATAGCATTGATTCCCACATTTGGAGCTTTGAGGAAAAAGCTTTTTCTAAGAGGGAGTGGCTATTAGGAACATGTGATACCTCTTTTCTTTACTTTGTTAGTATATTAGTTACTATAGATGAATATACTTTGTAAGTCATCTCATGAGCATTTTGTTTTATCTTGCATTCATGAGAAGTAATAGTTGCTTAGATTGGACTTAGTATATAAGTAGCTATTGAGACCAATGAAGGCATCCAAAAATTTATTGTATTAAGTTTTTTTAAAGGATATTACCCCTTTGGAATGGCTTATGATAAATATAATCCCTTTGGTGTTTCTTTTAATTATATAAATCTATTATTTCATGCATTTTCATTAAATAAATCTATTATTTCATGTATTTTCATTAATTTGTTGTAGAAGGATCCTTTCACAGTATAAAAATTATAGAGTTTATAAATATGTGTAAGCATGAGAAAGAGGAAAATAATTATTCATAAGAATTCCAAGGTAAGTTTTGAGGCTTAGTCCTTGCATGAAGAGACCTAGTGAGATGGCATATGCATGGTAGTATTTGAGGTGAGTAGTATGAGACTTATGTGAAAAAAGTTGGTAGTATGTGATATTGGTATGAGGTTGTATGCCATAATAATGAGGTATTGAGAATAGTACAATAGGTTTCAAGGTATGTTCAAGGTCTAAGTATGACTAGAAGTTCAAGGCCTAATGAGAAAAGAGACCTAGTGTGGCCTAAGAGGGGTCAAGTTCAGTTCGTAAGGTCCCATAGCTCATAAGATAATTTTTAGAAGTGGGAGAGGTTGTGAGTTTTTTGACCAAGTTTGAGGTCAAATCCTAAAGGATAAATCATGAAAATTGGTGTTGAGACTTTCTATATGCATAGAATGAGGTATTGTAGACCTAAAAAGAATTTTCTTATGCTACTTGGCACATGTAACCTTTGCATGAGGATCCAATAATCTCATGGTAGTTTAGTACTGGTTATAGCTTAAATTTCCTAGCATTAGTTTTGGATTTGAGGGGCAATCCTTTATGAATGATTGTTAAAAATGGAAGGCAGTCTAAACCCTCATAATGAATTGATAGGAAAGATATTATTGGAAATAGATTAGAATGGATTACATGACCTATTTTTATGATTTTATCATGTAGAGGACTCTCTTATGTTTCTCTCTGTGGTAATGGTCTATCATAAGAGTGAGTGGAAGATATAAGAAACCCCTTGTTTCTTATATTTTTGATGTAGAAGGTAGGGTTGACTAGGTCAAAGCATATAAATGATTGGAGGATGATGTGTGAGACTTTTATTTTATGATAATTTAAGTTTATAATCAGGTTTCAGACCTTAAATATACTAAAATTTTCATGGAAGTTGACCTATCACTAAATAGGCCTAATGATGAAGACAATGATAAAACTAGGCAGAAGTGAGAATGAGATTAGGGATGGATCCAAATATATGGGGTTATTATTTAATACCTATATCTGATAACCCATTTGATTATAATATTTAAATATTCTCATATATAATAGAAAAAATTCTCTCAAAGTGGCCTATCTAACACAGTGAGGTTTGTGTAGGGTGAAGACATGAGATTGGTCTATAAGGCTAATATTGATATTGAACATTGTAATATATATATTTCAATATGTTTTAATTATGTTGAATGTTCATATAAACCCATTATAAGTTACTAAAATTTTTCACATAGGTTTTATAAGTCTTGATTTCCATGGCTTTATTTTTAGAGCTACATGCAATTTTTTATGTATGAGCGAGATTGATGTTCCTGAGTCAATTTACATAGAGTTGAAGAAGCCAATGTAATGAAGTTATTATAGAGATCTTATAGGTTATTTTTAATGTATTTTTATGAATTAAAAACTCATATAAATGTGTTAAAATTCAAAGTCTCTTGATTTTGAGCATGGTCTTGAGATGCATTGATTGTCATTGATGTCAAAGTGATCTTGTGTATAATGCATTAATGACAAAGTGATAGGTTCCAAGTAGATTTGAGAGTGCATATCATGTGTGTAGGTCTTTGAGGTGACTAATAATTTTTTAAGGTTTATATGAGGGTTAAATATTTCTTTGGGCACTTATGAAAGTGAAATTAATTCATTAGAGTAGTCTTGTGAAGGTCTAGGTGATCCTAGTCATCTCCTAGTCAACTTGGTAAAACTTATTGAGTAAGCAGATTGGTGACTTAATAATTCACACATGTGAAGGTGTTAGGATAAAGTGGTTAAATGGGTGTGTTAATATTTATTCCTATTTTATATGGTACAAATTTTATGTCGTTAAAATATGTATGTAAAACATCATGGTGGTGCAAAATTGGTCTCCTAAGTAGATTTCACTATTTTCCATAGCCAAATTTACAAACTCAAGTGAACAAAGGAAAACCAATTAGTAGTATTTTGTTTATAAATTTTGATAAAGGATTAATTGTATGGTGTTGTAAAACAAATTGGTATATGACTTAAATTTGTATCCAAGAAAATTAATTAGGAGGTTTGAATGGTCGTACAATTGCATTTATTATGTGTTTGAGTTGATTGTTATTGACTATGTTTTTTCTAAATAAACTAAGGTGCAAATAAATGATTGTATAAGATAAATTATTTATCAAATCTTGTTGGTATAAAAATAAAAAATTAATTATAATACATATAGATCATATTAAAATTGATTTTGAGTTTTCAATGTTCACACAAGTGTAGTTATTGTAGGTCAAATTTGACTTTTGTAGACTATAATTATTACAAGTTTGAGTAGGCTTCTTGCAGTGGTGTTTGTGAGCCTTTGGAGGCTGAATTAAGGTGTATTATGGATTATATGATGCTACTTAGGTTATGATATTTAAAAAATTATGTGTATTTTACATGATAATATTATATTCAATTAGTTTGAGCCTCATTTGTGAAGACAATGTTTTTGGTCTAGTTAAGCGTAATAAGTCTTTAAGACCTAATGGAGGTTTTAGAGTATGAGTGGATTATTTGATTTTTCGTAAGAATTGATAAGGATAATAGAGATTTAATTTAATTTTATAAAATTGGTTTGGGTCATTGGTAAGATCCATCTATACCCTATTTTTAAAATTGTTATGTGAAGGTGAATTAGGTCTCCATGGGATCTATTGAAGGCTTGAGGGCTAAAAGAGGTTTCATAAGGTGAAAGAGTGATTTGAAAGTGTATATGAATTTGTAAAAATAAATATGGTGTGGATGAAATTTTATATATTTTTTTAAAAGGGTTCCATATTTGTTTAAGGGCTATTGGAATCTAACTGTAACATGTGGCCTAATGAAGGGCTAATTGCTTAGGCTTTGCTTAAGCCTAATGTGTTGTTTTGAGCCATTTGAAGCATGGTCAACCTAATGAGTTAATGTAAATTGTATTTAAAATGTCTTAAGACATATTTTTATGTTTATACAAGTGGGATATATTCATTAAATTTTAACAAAAAGTGTTGTGGCTTACCAAGATTGATTGAAGAAAGAATAATGGATATTTAGAAGGAAATTTTGGCCTCATTGTGTTGGTTAGAGAATTGGTGTGTGAAAAGAATCAACTATTAGTTTTAAAAAGGGTAAGAGGAAATGAAAACCATAATAAAATCATCTTTAATATGTGACAATGGTCTAACATTATTTTTTTTAGGTCATGAGCAAGTAAGAAGATTTTTTTCAAGGCTATTAGTCTTATTTTGCTTTAGTGACCTAGTGCAAAGGTATTGATAATTGAAGAATGAATATAATGGTATGATAATTTTAAAAAGTGTACAAGGGGATTAAAATATTAATAATAACATGTTTAACATGTTATGAATATTAGACAATGGTGTTGAAGGTAATCAATAAGTTTATGTATTAATTTAAGGCATAATTAGGCCTAATTTGTCTAGATGACCTAGAGTGAAGTAGTGCATTAAATATATGTTAGAAGAGTAATGAAAATGTTTTGTATGAATTAAATTAATGATGTTTAAATAATAAATTTAAATATAATAATATTAGAGTGTGAAGGAGGAATGGCTTCAAGTTCATGATCATGTGTATGAAGAGTGTAGAAGAGAAAGAGTTGTTATATGCCTATGTAAGAGGTAGATTTGTGTTTGTATGAACTACCATCAATTGTATGAGGTAAATATATATATTTTTAGGTGTTATATTAATATTATGCCATCAATAGGTGTGTAATACATTATATTAAAGGTTGAGATCATTTTGGATGTGATTAAGTTGGTGCTTGATCACCTAAGGGGTTGTAGCCTCCTTGCTAGTTGGTGCTAACTAAAGGTCAAGTGGGTAATTCACTAAATTTATGGGTGGGTGATACCTGATCAATTAGTGATGATATAAATTGAATAAATATATTTATAATATAGTATTCCAAATCTTTTTCAAGTGATTTTTCTCCTCATGAGGGTTTCCTACATAATTCATGTGTTATGTGCTTTGATCGTCCATTGTTTCTTTATTCATTGCATTGAATTATCTATATGATTCATGAATGATTATGTTGAATGGTTAAGAGTTTGAAAATTGGAATTTAATTGTATTATCTTGCATTAGTAGTTCAAACCCCCGCCCCCCCCTCCCCCCCTCCTCTCAATGATATTGCTTTTAATAATTGGTATAAAAGTGGGTCCTTAAAAAAGGCTTGATAGTAAGAAAGGTGGTCCTTTAAGCACAAAATGGCTAGACAATTAGGAATTGATATTGATGGTAAAATTTATTAAATATAAGATTATTTATTTTTAGATAAGGTTGAGCAACTCTAATTCCAAGGAAGCTTAATATGAAAAGATCATCAAAAAAGTTAGAGAGTAGGTGAAGTCCTCTATGGAATGTGAAGGAAAGGAGTGTAACCTTCAAACCAAGTTTGAAATAATGATGGAAAGAGTCAAAAAGGATAATATGAATATTAATTATCTTAAGAATAATTTTTAAAATTAAAATTCAAGTTTGAGTGCAAATTAGGATGAGTGTGATCAATTGAAAACTGAACTAGGATCCTTGAAGGTTGAGCATGAAAAGCTAGTGGTCAAAATGAGCAAGGTTGAGAAAGAGGAATTGAATAAATTTAATAAGGATGATAGAATGAAAAACAAGGTGATAATACTAAAATTTCACCCCAATACCATGAGGTTTGTCAATTCATCTCATAAACAATGTTATGCTTGCAATCAATTTGGTCACATTGTAAGAGATTGCAAAAGGATAAGTAACTTGTCAAAAGGAGATAACAACCATCATCAAGCAAAAGGTATGAATGATATTTTTTGTTTAAAATTTAATATATTTGGTTATATTTATAAATATTTTAAATGAGTTCTCAAGGTAAAATAAGGTGTATGAAGCTCCTAGTGTGCAAGAAAGAGGTCATACATGGATATGGAGACCTAAAACTATTTTAAAAGATCAGATTGAGACCAAGGATGAATTGGTTGATAAGCATATCATTGAAGATTTTTTGTTTGATGTGGTAGATATGAAGGCAAGACAAGAATACTATTTATTATGGTATGTTGACAAAGGATTCAAAGAGAAGATGGATGAGCCAATCAAGCATATGAGGAGGATTATGAAAGAAAACAAAACTAATGAGAGTATGGAGACTTGGGAATATCCTAGGTTTTAGGTATTTTAAGTCCCATAGAAGTTTAGGTGTATATATTAGTATTTATATAGGAATTAATCAATAATTTGAAGCATCACAGAATAGTGTTGTAAGGTTGATAAGTGAGAGACTAGTCAATGGGTCAAGGTGTGTTCTTTATCTTGATATGAAAATAGCTGAGTATGGATTATTTAAATTGATTTAAATGTTTTAAAATATGAATCACCTATTAAAATATACTATAAGTGATTTTAAGATCTAAATTTTTTTGTGTAAAAAGATCTTACTTTGAGTGTCCTCAGTTGGCATAAGGGTTCTAAGACAAGAAACCCTTAAGATGGTGTATCTTGGGTTGTACAAAGAGTTGGGTCACTAAAATTGGTGATCAAGTGTAAAATAATTATATAAAAGTGTTAAATTAGGTTATGGCATGATATAATTAGTCCCTTAGTGCAAAGGTATGATAATTTAAAGTTATGTATCTTTGTTTTCAATGTATCTCTTTAAAGTGACCTAGGAAAGGAGTATCGTTTCTTGTGCAAGAGAGAGGTCCTTGAAGGCATAGGCTTGTGAAGGTGTGTTTATATTTCATAACAAGGAAGGTATGAGTGAAATAATATTTCATACATAAGATGGACTAAAAAGGCAACTTGTTCAAGTGGGTAGCTTGAAGAGCTCTTATAAGCATAGATTCGGGTAAGTTTAGTTGCTTTGAGCATGTTCTTATTTTTCAAATCAGTTGTGGTTGTTTTATGCATATGAGAAGGTTTTTAGAAAAAATAAAGAGTTAATTTAGGCCCAAGTATATCAGCATTTTATTCAGTTATCTCATGAATAATGTTGGATAAGTTGTGGTAGCCTATATGTGCATGAAGATGGCTTCATTTAAGGTATGTTCTTGTAAGAGAGTTTGATTTTATATGTTTGAAATATTTTGATTTTATTCAGGTGGAATATAGAGTTTAGGGGATATAAATAAGGTTTCTTGAGGAGTATGTGAAGTTTTAGAATGTTTTCTATATGATAAGAATCAAGGATCAATTCAGATAGAGGTATGTTATCTTCAATTGATAATATGCAAGGTATTCATAGAGTGAGATGGAGCATATGTGAAATTTTAAATTAAAAAGAGTTGGTGTGGTTGAGTATGATTTTATAAGAGGTTACATGAATATGATCATTATGTTATATGTATGTTTCTAATCTCTATGAGTAGTTTGTCAGGTCTAAGGATCAAGTTGGAATGTTGAGGAAGATACCCTTTATCATTAATGTCAAAGGGGGAGAAAGATCATTCAGAAGGAAGGATTTTTTCACTTTGGGAAAGAGAATTATGATAGGTTTTTTCCATAAATAAAAAAGAGGATTTTTTTACCATGGTCTTGAGATGAATTGATTGTCATTAATGTCAAAGTGATCATGTACATAATGCATTAATGACAAAGTGATAGGTTCCAAGTGGATTTGAGAGTGAATATAATATGTGTAGGTATTTGAGGTGATTGACAATGTTTTAATGGTAATATGAGGGGTAAAGAGTTATTGGGTCACTTATTTAAGTGAAATTAACTCATTATATCAGTCTTGTGAAGGTCTAGGTGATCCTAGTCATCTCCTAGGCAACTTGATAGAACTTCCTAAGTAAGCAGATTGGTGATGTCATAATTCACACGTGTGAAGGTGTAAAGAGAAGGTGGTCCCATGGGTTTTTTAATATTTTTTCCTATTTTACATTTTAAATTTTTTATCTTATGAAAATATGTATATAAAAAGTTATTGGGGTGAAATTTTGGTTTCCTAGTTAGATTTCACTATTTTCCATACTTAGCCAAATTTACAATATCAAGTGAATAAAGGAAAAGTAATTAGTAGTATTTTGTTTATAAAATTTGATAATAGATGAATTTTATGGTAATTTAAAAAAAAAATTGGTATAGGACTTTAATTTATATACATGAAATTTGATTAGGAGGTTTGAATGGTCATATAATTGAATTTATTGCATGTGAGAGTTGACTATATTTTTTTCTGAATAAACTAGGGTGCAAAGAAATGATTGTATAAGACAAAGTATTGATAAAATATTGTTCATATAAAAATTAAAAATTAATTATACTCCATATAAATCATCTTAAAAGTAATTTTGAGTTTTGAATTTTTTTACAAGTGTAGTTAATGCAGGCCAAAGTTTACTTTTGTTGACTATAATAATTGCATATTTGAGTAGACTTCTTGCAGTGGTGTTTATGGGTCTGTGGAGTCTAAATTAAGGTGTATTATGGATTGTATGATGTTATTTATGTAATTATATTTTCATAGATATGTGTACTGTACATGGAAATTTTATATTCAGGTAGTTTGAGCTTGATTTGTGAAGACAGTGTTTTTGGGCTAGTTAAGCCTAGTAGGTCTTTAAGACCTAATGGAGGTTTTAGAGTATGAATGAATGATTTGATATTTATTAAAAATGGATAAGGAAAATATATAATTAATTTAAATTTATTTAATTGGTTTTTGTCATTGGTAAGATCCATCTGAACCATAGTGGCTTAAAGTGTTACATGAAGGTGAACTAAGTCTCCACGGGACCTATTAAAGGCTTGAGGGCTAAAAGAGGTTTCATAAGGTGAGAGAGTGAATTGAAAGTGTTGTATGAATTTATAAAAATAAATATGGCATGGAAGAAATTATTTTAAATTTTTAAAATGGTTCTATATTTGGTTAAGGGCTATTGGAATCTAAGTGTAATGTGTGGTCTACTAGAGGGCTAATTGCTTAGGTCTTTCTCAAGTCTAGTGTGTTATTCTGAGTCATTTGAAGCATGAAAGATATAATGAGTTGATGTAAGTTATATGTAACATGTATTGAGACATATTTTAATGTTTATCCAAGTAGAAGATATTCCTTAATGGTTAAGGAAAGTGTTTTGGCTGACCAAGATTGATTGGACAAAGAATAATACATATGTAGAAGGCAATTTTGGCCTCATCATGTTTGTAAGAAAATTAGTGTATGAAATGAATTACATATGATTTTTAAGAAGGTTAATATGAAATTAAAACCATAATAAAATAATGTTTAATATGTTACAAATGTCTAACATTATTTTTTGCAGGTCATGAGCAAGTTAAAAGATTTGTTTCAAGGCTATTAGGCCTATTTTGCTTTGGTGACCTAGTGCAAACGTTTTGATAATTGAGGAATGAAGTGAATGGTATGAAAATTTTAGTAAGTGTTTGAGGGAATAAAAATCATAATAATAACATGTTTAACATGTCATGAAGTTTATATATTGGTGTTGAAGGTAATCAGTAAGTTTGTATATTGATTTAAGGCATAATTAAGCCTAGTTTGTCTAGATGCCCTAGAGTAAAGTAATACATTGAATATATGTTAGAAGAGTAATGAAAACGTTGTGTATTAATTATATTAATGATTTTAGATAATTTGTTTACCTATAATAATATAATAGTGTGAATTATGAATGGCCTCAAGGCCATGAGCATGTGTATGAGGAGTGTAGAAGAGAAAGAGTTGTTGTATGCCTATGCAAGAGGCCGATTTTTGTTTGTATGAACTACCATTAATTGTATGAGGTAGAGAGGAATATTTTTAGGTTTTAGATAAATATAATACCATAATAATTTGTTTAATATATCATATCAAAGGTAAATATCAGTTTGGAGGTGATTGAGTTGGTGCTTGATCACCTAGGGGGTTGTAGCCTCCTTGTTAGTTAATGCTAGCTAAAGGTCAAGTGGGTGATTGAATAAATTTAGGGGTGGGTGATACTTGATTAGTTTTTAATGATATAAATTGAAGAAATATATTTATATTATAGTATTCCAAATCTTTTCTCAAGTGGATTTTCTCCCCCATGAGGGTTTTCGACATAATCCATGTGTTATATGCTTTGATCTTGCATTATTTATTTGTTAATTGCATTGAATATTTTATATGATTCATGAATGATTATGTTGAATTTATAATATTTTAAATAATTAGAATTGAATTTTATTATCTTTAATCACTGATTCACTCCCCCTCTCAGTGATTTTGCTTCCAACACTTGATTGGGTTTTTGAAGCCTGTGTGCAGTTCTGAGTGAGCATATGAAGATGATCAGTTTGAGGTATTTTTACCTATATAATGAAAGATAATAGAATTGGTGTTTAATATTAGGTCATGGAGGTCATATAAATTTTATTTATTGATATAGTTATATGGATAAGCTAAGTGTATTCTTGAGATATTCAAGATAGACTTTCTGGTAGTGAGATGGCCTTATTGTGAGTATACCTAATGGTGTGGTTTAAGGAGTGAAAGGAGCTAAATGGAGTTGGGAACATAATGTGATATTATCATAGGTATAATTGGATCATGTTTAAATTTTTAAATCTATTTTTGGAGGCTCATGATGTTCTAAGGTAGTCTAGGTGAAACATGTACTTTGAGAAGGCCTAATTGCATTAGGTCTTTATTAGGCCTAATGTGGTTTTGGTCCTTTTGGGTAGTGACTAACCTATGTAATATTTGTTTCACTTTTGAATTTTTTTTCATCTATTCCTATGGTTATCTAATTATGGTGAGGTTTTTGGTTGAACAAGATGGGTGAGAGCAAGAGTCAAGTATAAAAAGGTCTATTAGGCCTAATTTGACTAGTTAGAAGATTGAGGTCATGATCAAAGGATATAGAGGTTTGGAGAATAGGTAGAGGGATTAAAAACTATCATAAATATATTTTGAGCATTTCATGAATTTATAATTATTTTTATATAAGTGATGATCAAGTTCATATGACCTAATTCTTCTAAATAAAGGGCTAGTTGAGCGAGAAGGCCTAATAAGTTATTTGAGAGAGATAAAAGAGTGAGAATAGATATAGAAGGTGGTCATCTTTATTCAAGTGAGAAAAAGGTGTCTAAAGGTGAGTATAAGTTTAAAGTATCTGAGTTATTGATGATTTACCTATGGGGTTGGTTCCTCCTTACAAGTTGGTGCTTGTTAAAGGACTAATTGAGTTGGTGTTTGACTAGTGAGGAGCTGGTGTTCCTTGTGGGGTTGGTGCCTCACTAAAATTTTGATTCATTACTTATAGGATTCTAGTCTAAGATGTTTCTTAGTGTTTTTAACCCCAAAGAGGGTTTTCAACATATCTCCTTTATTTTTATGTTATTTTCTTTCATATATGCTTGTTTATACATTAGTTAATGTATGTATGTGAATGAATGTTTCATGGATGATAATTGAAATCAAAGGATTAGTTTAAGACAAATTATTTACCCCCCATCTTATTATATTGAATTTAAAAAATAATAATTACATATATATATATATATATATATATATATATATATATATATATATATTCCACCCTTTTCCCCAATACAATGTTGTTTATTGGTCTAAAATCATTTGGTCTTCACTTCCAGATCCATTACATGTAGAGGCCTTGAAACAGTCTTCAAGGGACTTTTTGGTTGAGACTACATCCCAGGACACTCAAAAAACTTACTCATCTCAACTAGTAATGCCATAATGGGCAAAACATTTAGAATCTCAAGCCTCTCAAAGACTAAACCTCATAATTACTTAACTACCCATAATAAGCTCAATTTTTGAAAAAACCATAGGCAGTATCTAGAGAGTGAAGAAGAGAAAGATTGAAGATGATGCTAGAAGGGGAATGATTATAGAAGAAAGATAAGGTGTTTTATCTCTTTCAAATAGAAATAATAGGAGACTTAGGTAATTTCCTTATAATGCATATTTTAGATCATATTTTGAAACACAAAAGGATGTTTTTCTTAAGATCCATGAAGGGATAGAATAAGCAAGAAGAGAGCTCAAGCAAGAGTTGGAGTAGGTCAAAGAACAACAACAAATTATTCATGTTCCTGTGTAAATTGAAACATATGTACAAAGCATATCTTCAAGGCTATATAACATTTTGGATGCTATTACATCAATGAATCTTGAATTATCCCCTCAAATCATCAAAACAACCAAAAAATTTAATTTTTTAAAGGAATATGAGAATAAATTATAATTCATTATTCTATACACAAAAAATAATGCATAAAACCATTTGAATTTAATGACACCATTGGATGTACTTGATGCCCTCAACATGGTTTTTATTCTAACATTAAAAGCAAGGGATTGGGTAGTAACTATAGAATCAATAATGCCTAATCATATAGAGTATAATAATCTTATTTTGTAGACTCTCGAGGAGTTAAGAATTTCATAGGAAAGGGACTCTATAGGGAAAATAATAAGTATATCCGGTTTTGATTAGCTTATCCAACAAGTTTCAACCAACTTCAAACATAATATTCAAGGATTAGCATTAGATGAGATTTAGGTTGGACTTAATTTTTAAAGAAATAAGGTCATATAAATGGAGATATTTAGAGTCAACTTTAGGAGAACCAAAGTGGAGCACATGTCTAATGGAGTAAAAAAGTAGGGTGCATAGGCCCCCACTTTTGAAAATGGACATCATAAGATATCAACATGATGTTAGTTTTAAGTATTATTTAGAATTAGAGGCCAAGAAGAAGGATAAGGCAACACCTCTTAGCTAAACCCCAACTAACAACTTAACACCACCTCCTAGCTCATCTCTTCTGACAACTTTAGTACATCCACCTATGACATGTGAAGTGATGCAATCACCTAGAATAAATAACCCTTAGTTATTGAAAGACAATTTTTTATGTAATCTTACATGTAAGATTAGTTAATGTAACTATAGTTTACTCATATTTAATGTATGTATGTAATAGTTGGATTGAAATTTTTTTTAGCATACACATGTTGCATGGCATCATATAGAAAAACTTATTTTTGACATGATTGCGATCAATTGTAATTGTACATGCAATATTAGCATTATAATTAGAACTGAGGTTATAATTAATAGATGTAACTTAGAGTTTTTCATGAACTTAGAGGATGAGGTGACCCCTTCCCAAGTCTATTTATACATGTAAATCCCTCATTCCAAAGGGTCATAAATTTATCAATATAGGAAGAAGTCATTTTTTATTGTCATGCAAGTGTGTGGATGTATTTTCCTTTCATTTATATGTAATTAAGGTTTTATTTCCTTTAGTTATTTTGATTCACTAATTCAAAGTGTGTAATAGCCATGGAGAATGCCTTTTGTTATAATTAATATATGTTGATTTTAGATGTGAAATAGCTATTAAAAAGTTAGGTTTTATTGATTTCAAGAAATTGGTTGATTGTGTTAATTTTCAAAGTGTACATGAGTGTTTACCTTAGATATAGGTTTCTAGGCATGAGCCATAGATTCTATATATACATTTATAGTTTGAAATATAATATCCTAAGTAAGAGTATGAAAAAAACTACTCTAAAAAGAGTAAGCTTCAATTGAGATCCTTAAGCTTATTATACCATTTCTTCCTAGACCTCTGTTTGTATGTGAGTGTGCAATAGATACCAATAGCAATAATTAGTTTTGGAAACACTTATGCATAAATAAAATAACCCTTGAGATAATACCTTAAGATCACATATACTTATTTTATGCTCTACCATTCCATTTTTTTTGAATTTAATTTGATTGATAGCTACCAACTTTAGATTAGTGTCCATCCATCCAACACAACTAGGTTTCAATTTATTTAATAGGATTCATTTTACTACAAACATACCCTGTTAACAACATACATGCTTAGCCTAATATTACAACACAAAGTTGTCTAACCCATACCTGTAACTTGTTCCCTAGAGTGGAGTTTACCTCCATTGAGATCCTAAAACGTTAGAGACTACCTTGTTAAATTTGAGGGTGTGCACAAGACCCACATCAATAATGATGTTTCCTTACTTAAGTTAATGCTATAGATGGAATTGGATGATTAAATGTTTTGGTTTCATATCATATGACACCTAAAATATCTATACCAAATTTAATAACATTTAGAGTTATTGTATAAAATTTATGGTTATTTCTTTTAGGCTAAGCTTGCATCACTTGGCGAAAGGTTTATGACCTTTCAAAATAGATGTAATAAGAATTTGGTCACAAAATCTTGTGTTATGATAAAAATTATTTTATAAAATATATTTTACAAATTGAAACTGAATAGTATAAGTGGAGAAAAAGTTATGATAATTTTTGTAACTGTCATTCAACTAGAAATTGTATTTGCCTAGTTTATAGAAGGTTCGTGGCCTTGTAGAATATTTGTGATAAGAGTTATGTCACTAATTTTTTAGTGATGATATAAAATATATCATAAAATTAGTTTTTTAAATTTAAGCTCAGTTTTATAAATGGAGGAAAATTTATGATAGTTTTTATGACTATCATTCAACTACAAAAATGCATCTATCTAGCCCAATGGTTAACTACCTTGTAAAAAATATAGGGTAAGAATTAGGCTACAACATTTAGTAGGTTTATATAAAATGTATTTATTTTTTATGTTTAAAATCTTATATAATTTGGATAAACTTAATTTTTTGAAGTTTTAGTATCTACCATTCAACCTAGAAATGTCATCTATGTAGTGTGTGACACTTGGCAAGTTTCTCTTCACTAGTGGTGACATGTGGTAACTTGTGTTAGGAGTTAAATGGTGAAAATTTGATGGGTGATGGAAAATTTAGTATATATATGGATTAAATTTCATATAAAATGAATTAATGATGTTGAATTTATCATGGTTTTTATAAGTATCATTTATCCTTAAATGTCACCTGACAGTTAAGTGTTAATCTTGAAAAATGAAGGCTGAATGAATATTGTACATTATGAGAAGGTTAGGGATGTTTAAGAGACACCAAAAAATATTTTTATGTGAACAAGATAGAATATTTAAGGATAAAGAAATATTTTTTTTAGAGAGGAGTGAGCTATGAAGAAAAAACTCTCTAAGAGTAGAATAAAGAGTTGTATCAATTCATGAGGAACTGTATGAGATCATAGAACTCTTTAATGTAATGAATTAATCACCTACAAGAATGTTTAAGTTTGTGCATGTGTTTTATAGTGTTATTTTTTTGATGTAATATTTTAATATTAATGAGATAGAAATATATTAAGTGTGTTAAGTGTGAGTAATTTTCTAATGTGTGACCATGAGTGAATGTCTGGCCCTAGAAACATAGAGATAAAGGAAAACCTTAATTGGTCACCCTCTATTAAGTTTATACCAATTGGTATCATATCCTAGTTTTTTCCTTATGATTTGTGTTTGAAATTCCTAAATGAGTTTCTTGTAGGATATGAAAGAGAAGTCTACTATGTGTGTTGCAATTTGTGAAAGAGAACCTTGTATAAGTTGTTGCAAGTGTGAGATAAGTCTTGAATGTTGAGAGGGAGTTTGAAAGGATGTATTTTGAGTTTTTTTAAAGTTGTGAAAGATAATACTATTTATTTGGGTGAGATATGGCACAAAAAGGAGGAATAACACCAAAGTTAGAATACTTGATACAGATGTTAAATAAATTTGAGGTAAGAATGGATATGATAGAGATGACTACACAAAGTGGTGTTGTTGTAGCTAAAATTAAATATGATTATGATGAGATAATGGTGGGTTTTATGTTTATAAAACATAGATTGGATGCTTTTGAAATGTCCAAGTATGTATTGGAAAAGGTTACAAAAAAAAACCAACATAGGCCATTGTAAAGGAAATATGTAAGTTTACTTGTGATATTGATTTGGTACATGGTAAAGAAATCACTAATAATATCATGAAATGAATAATAGGTCTATAAATTTATTTTGATAATGAGAATATTGAATACCCTTTAAGGGTAAGTACTACATGTAAAAAACTATGTGAAAGTGAAACTATATAATGGAAGGATCTTCAAATAAGGATACAATAGAAGGGGAAGAATAAGGTATGTGAATTGAAATAGATGGTCTCCAAGTATTAGGTTATTTTTTACACCAAATATTTCAGTTATATTGGTTAAAAAAACTTCGTGTGAAGAGGCTTGAGAGAGTTGGTGAGAAGAAGATTGCCAATGAAGACAATAAGGATGAGAAGTTGTCATGCAAGCAACCAAATACTAATTTGAGAAGTATAATGGAGGTGCATATGTGTATCTAAGAGATAGTTGTTTTAGAAGATAATAAGGAGATGAGGATTCTATATGGAGAGCCCAATTCTAATTTTTAGAAAAACATCATGAATGAGAGTTATGAGTAGCATATAAAGGAAGAAATATTCATCAAGGAGGATATGGAGGTGATATGTGTTGAATTGGAATAAGAAAACCTATTTTTTGATGATAGTAATGAGTTTTCAGTATCCCACAAGAGGGAAGAATCATAAACATCCTTGGTTAATGAAGTAAATGCATTTGTATTTTCTATGTTTTAGGGTAGAAGGGTTGAGGACAACCAATGAAAGCTACTAGTATTTTTAAATGAAACACCATAGGTTAATAATGAGAGTATCTATGAGGAGTTGTAGTTTTCAATGAAGGAATAATAGATTCAAAATAAGTGCAAATAAATTCACATAAAGAGAGTATAGTTATAGACCATCCATTGGTAGGAGAATAAAGTAGAAATAAGATTGATAAGTGAACAACTAAGAAGTTTGTTGAAAATGAACCTATGGGAGTTCATCATGAGGGATAATTATATGAAAAGTATTTGAATAATAGAAAAGACTTAGTGTAGACACCAAAATTATGATACACAAGTGTATAACGTGTTATGTTGAAACCCCCCTTAGAGCCCCTTTATAACAAGTCTTCCTAACACATGCCTTTACCCCACATATTTAATTAATTAATTAAGATTAATCGAATATTCCCTATGCCACCTTGCCTAGCCACCTTGCCCCAAGACCAATTATCCCCATCTGAGTCACCATTAGACTTTGTCTCCTACAAATAACTAATTCTTACCCTATAAACCAATTTCTAACCAATGACCTTATACCTAAACTCATATATTAACCATTTATTAATGGATGTCACACTTGGCATAGAGAAATGGAAGAAAGGAGCCAAAAATAGCCCTTTTGACCTATTCTTATGCCACTGACATTGGTCAACCCTTGACTGACATCGATCAACCTAAGACTGAGGTTGGTGGGATCACCAAAATTGATTACTTAATCAACATTTTAAACCCATCTCCCCCACAAATATTCTATCTCTCAAGCATAAACTCACTCAAGAGATTCAAAGCACTCTTAATAAGCTTTTGGTGAGTATCTACTGTAACCAAGCTCATAACTTCTCTATACTAGTCAAATCTTAAACTAGAATTGATCTATTATTTAAAGATCTCAAACTACGGTGAACATGTGGCACACACTCATCTCCATTTGGTTAGTCACCTTAACAAAATTTTATCAAAAGTATTTATTTAGGTACTTATATCATTTAAGCATCGCTATATTGTTAAGGTGTGGAGCCTAAAAGCTTCACATATGAGCACATTACCAAAGTTGCAGGTTTACATAGTCACCAGCGTCAGTCAGGAGTGACCGACGTCGGTCCGATGCAGTTGAAGAGATGCCGACGTCGGTAGAGGATCGGCGGATGTCAGTCACAAGCAAGCAGGAAGGAACCTACGTCGGTTACCTGTGCATCTAGAATGCTATTTTCAAGGACAAAAGTGAGTGTTTGCATGATGAGTTTAAGTCTTAGTCTTAAGTTCATGTTTCTATTATTAGTAAGATTGTTTTTAGAGCCCTTGTTCTAGAGGCTTAACTGTTGGTTGTAAGTGCATGCTCAAGTTTCCTAATTCTATATGTAGAATTAGATCTTCTTAGCTTAGGGTGATTATTATAGTAGTTCATTGTATGTGAACGTTGAAGAACAGTACAGAGTTGCATCAATCTAGGTTGTTGGAGTTGATTGTACTTGAGAGAGAGAGCTCTTAAGGGATAGAGATCTAGAGAGAGATCTTGTGCATATGAGAGAGGTATGGAAGAAAGAAGTTTCTTCAATTGTATTCCTTTTGTAAAGAGTTTAATACAAGTTTTCAGGGTGGTTTCTTGTATCTCTTGTTCTTTACTATTATTTGATTCTAGTTACTTATCTATCTGATTTAATTCTGTGATTTATTGCTTTCATAAGTGTAATCATATTGTTGGTTGATCCCCAACAAGTGGTATCAGAGCCTTTGGTTGTAGGTTTAGAGTTTGATATCCAATAATTGGTATCAATGCTCAGGTTCACTAACAGGTGGTTCAGATTTGTGTAGTGTGTATTGATTACAGTTGCTCACAGGAGTTTCTGCAGGGATTTCTGTTTGAGTGGGAGAAGCAATGGCAGATGAAAGTAAACTGAGAATGGAGAAGTTCAATGGCAAAAACTATCAACATTGGAGAATGTAGATAGAGGACTATCTATATCAGAAGGATCTATACTTACTGTTAGGTGGAATTGCAAAGAAGCCCATAGACATGGAGGATGAAGAATGGGAAGTTCTTGACAGAAAGGCTCTAGGGTCTATAAGACTGAGTCTAGCATCTACTGTGATATCTAATTTATCATAGGCAAAAAAAATGGTAGAGTTGATGACTACTCTAGAAAATTTATACAAAAAACCCTCAGCTTCTAATAAGGTATATCTTATGAAGCAACTATTTCATTTGCATATGCAGAAAGGTGGATCTGTATCTAATCACCTAAATGATTTCCATGGTATTGTAAATCAATTAAGTTCAGTCAAAATTGTATTTGATGATGAAATAAAAGCTCTTTTAATATTATGTTCTTTGCCTGAAAGTTGGCATAGCTTAGTAATGGCAGTTCACAATACTGCATCTACATCAAATATTTTAAAAGTAGAGGATGTTGTTAGTGTTATCTTGAATGAGGAAATTCGCAAGAAAAGCATAGAAGAGACATCTGGGAACACTTTAAGTTTTGAGAGCAGGGGAAGGCAAAAAGAGAAAAGCAAGAAAGGGAGATCAAGAACTAATTCTAAGGGGAGAGGTAGATCCAAATCCAAAAATGGTAGAAGGCCACAATGTTGGAATTGTGGAAAGATGGGGCACATAAGCAGAGATTGCTGGTCAAAGCCTAAGGAAGA
Source organism: Torreya grandis (assembly GCA_037957365.1). Lineage (NCBI taxonomy): Eukaryota > Viridiplantae > Streptophyta > Pinopsida > Cupressales > Taxaceae > Torreya > Torreya grandis. Next base: position 1,801,373 of record JARHVA010003567.1, read on the forward strand.
AAATCAACACGAAGGAAAAGAAGCAAAGGTTGCAGGTATTGTACAAGATGCTTTAATATTCTCTTTGCATAATAATATAGAATCTTGGGTGTTAGATTCTGGTGCATCTTTTCATGCTACCCCTAATAGGGAATATTTTTGTGACTATATCCATGGAGATTTTGGAATAGTATATCTAGGGGATGATGAACCCTGTAAAATTATTGGCAAAGGTAAAGTGCAGCTGAAAATGTAGAATGGCAACACATGGGTGTTGAGAGAAGTTATGCATGTTCCTAGCTTGAAGAGAAATTTGATTTCTGTAGGAAAGTTAGGGGATGAGGGTTGTACAGTAACTCTCATAGCAGAATCTTGGAAGGTGACCAAGGGTGCACTTGTTATGGCCAGAGATAAGAGAGTAGGTACTCTCTATTTGTGTAATTGTGTTACTAACAATTCTCCTTCTTTATTATCTACTTCAGATGTGGATGCAAAATTGTGGCGCTCAAGGCTTGGCCACATGAGCGAGAAGGGGATGTCAATTCTTAAGTCTAAAGGTAAGGTTTCAGATTTGAAAAGCATGGATCTAGAATTTTGTGAGCACTGTGTATTTGGAAAATAGAAAAGGGTTAGTTTTCTCAAGATTGGGTCTACAAAGAAGAAGCATAAGTTGAAGCTTGTTCACACAGATGTGTGGGGACTGGCTCAGGTAGCTTCTATTGGAGGATCACAGTACTATGTTTCGTTCATAGATGATGCTACAAGAAAGGTATGGATCTACTGTATTAAGAAGAAATCTGATGTATTTGAGACCTTTAAGATTTGGAAAGCTATGGTTGAGAATGAAATAGGCAAAAGACTAAAGTGCCTGAGATCTGACAATGGTGGAGAGTTCTGTAGTTATAAGTTCAACTGGTATTGTTACATGCATGGAATCTGTAGGCAAAGGATGGTTCCAAGGACACCTCAGCAGAATGGAATTGCTGAAAGGATGAATAGAACAATCAAGGAGCGTGCAAGATGTATGAGATTGCATGCTGGTTTGCCCTTAGAGTTTTGGGTAGAAGCTGTTGACACTGCAGTGTACCTGATTAACAGAGGACCCTCTACAGCTCTGGATGGTGGAATTCCAAAAGAGGCTTGGATAGGTAAAAAGGTAGATCTCTCTTTTCTCAAAGTTTTTGGTTGTGAAGCCTTTGTGCACGTAGATAAGGAAAATAGAAAGAAGCTCGATGCTAAGTCTATGAGGTGCACATTTATTGGCTATGGCTTAGATGATTTTGGTTTCAGATTTTGGAATCTAGGAACTAACAAGATAATTAGGAGTTGTGACATTGTTTTCAATGAAAAAGTGATGTATAGTGATTAGCTGAAGAAGTTGAATCAATCTGGGCAGAGCAATAATGAATTGGATGAGGTGACGATCCAAAATGAGCTTGCGAGAAAAAGAAATAATCACTTGAAGGAAAACATAGAGATTGATGTCAACAGGATAAGAACCGGCATTGACAGGACATAAACCAATGTCAGTCATACAGAGACCGATGTTGGTAGGATAGGCACCAGCATCGGTCAGGTAGAACTGACGTCAGCCAGTATCAGGTCTGGAGGTGACCGAGGTCGGTCACTGTCAGAGAATTTGGGTGGACAGCATGTTGTGAATGAGTCTCAGACACCCATCAGGGGGTCAGAAAGGGTAAGTAAGCCTCCAATTAGATATTCTCCTTCATTATTCTATTTATTGCTAACTCATGGTGGAGAACCAAAGAGTTTTGAAGAAGCAATATAGGTGGAGTCCAAGAGTCAGTGGGAGCATGGCATGGTTGAGGAGATGGAGTCCTTAAGAGAGAACCAAACATGGGATTTGGTTGAGTTGCTAGCTGGTAAGAGGACACTGAAGAACAGATGGACCTACAGGTTGAAAGAAGGTGAGAATGGACAGATGAGATATAAGGCCATATTGGTAGTGAAAGGATTTGCACAAAAGCCAGGTATTGATTTTGGTGAGATTTTTTCTCCTATTGTTAAAATGACTTCTATACGGATTGTATTGTCTTTGGTTGCTGTTGAGGATTTGCATCTTGAGCAGCTAAATGTTAAGACATCGTTTCTTCATGGAGATTTGGATGAGGAAATTTATATGGAATAGCCAGAAGGATTTGAGGTCAAAGGTAAGGAGAAGTTAGTGTGCAGATTGAAGAAAAGCTTGTATGGCCTCAAGCAAGGTCCTAGACAGTGGTATTTGAAATTTGACAGGTTTATGACTGAGCATGGCTACAGTAGGTGTCAATCTGAGCATTATGTGTATTTTAAGAGATTGGATAATGATAGATATATTATTCTATTGTTGTATGTAGATGATATGCTGGTTGCAGGATCACACATGCAGGATATCTCTAAGCTTAAGGTGAAATTAGCTCAAACATTTGTTATGAAGGATTTGGGAGTAGCAAAGAAAATCCTTGGCATGAGCATTAAGAGAGACAAGAAAAATCATAGGTTGATATTGTCTCAAGAGGATTATGTGGATAAGGTGTTGAAACGGTTCAATATGCAAGATGCTAAACCAGTAAGCACTCCTTTGGATGGACATTTTAAGTTGAGTAAAGAACAATGTCCTAATTCACATGATGAGGTAGAGTACATAAGTAAAGTTCCATATTCTTCCACAGTAGGGAGTTTGATGTATGCAATGGTGTGTACTAGACCGGATATTGCCCAAGCAGTGGGAGTTGTAAGTAAGTATATGGCCAATCTAGGTAAGGAACATTGGAAAGCAGTTCAGTGGATCCTTAGATATCTGAGAGGAACCAGCAGTAAGCACTTGTGCTATGGAGGTTTAGATACTTCTCTACATGGTTATGTAGATTCAGATATGGCAGGTGATTTGGATGGTAGGAGGAGCACTACAGGTTATGTTTTCACTGTAAGTGGAATGGCGGTTAGCTAGATATCTAAGTTGCAAAAGGTTGTTGCCTTATCAACTATAGAAGCAGAGTATATTGCAGCCACAGAAGATAGCAAAGAGATGGATATGGATGACACGATTCATGGAAGAGCTTGGAAGGGAGCATGGGAGTTGTAGATTGTATAGTGATAGTCAGAGTGTAATCCATTTGGCTAAGAATTTAGCTTTTCATTCAAGAACCAAGCACATACAACTAAGGTACCACTTCATACGACAGGTATTAGAAGATGGTGATTTGAAGCTGGAAAAGATCCATACAGATAGGAATCCTACTGATATGTTAACCAAGCCGATTACAAAGGAGAAGCTGAATCTTCATTCAACTTCTGTCAGTCTTCATGATTGAGTTGAAGATGGAGGAGCTAGAAGATGTTGCTGTACAGGTACTGGTGCAGTTGTTTATCTCCAAGTGGGAGATTGTTAAGGTGTGGAGCCTAAAAGCTTCACATATGAGTGCATTACCAAAGTTGCAGGTTTACACAGTCACCGACATCGGTCAGGAGCGACCAATGTCAGTCTGGTGCAGTTGAAGAGACGCCGGCGTCGGTAGAGGATCGGTTGACGTCAGTCACAGGTAAGCAGGAAGGAACTGGCGTCAGTTACTTGTGCGTCCAGAATGCTATTTTCGAGGACAGAAGCGAGTGTTTGCATGATGAGTTTAAGTCTTAGTCTTAAGTTTGCATTTCTATTATTAGTAAGATTGTTTTTAGAGCCCTTGTTCTAAAGGCTTAACTGTTGGTTGTAAGTGCATGCTCAAGTTTCCTAATTCTATATGTAGAATTAGATCTTCTTAGCTTAGGGTGATTATTGTAGTAGTTCATTATATGTGAATGTTGAAGAATAGTACAGAGTTGCATCAATCCAAGTTGTTGGAGTTGATTGTATTTGAGAGAGAGAGCTCTTAAGGGATAGAGATCTAGAGAGAGATCTTGTGCATCTAACAGAGGTGTGGAAGAAAGAAGTTTCTTCAATTTTATTCCTTTTGTAAAGAGTTTAATACAAGTTTTCAGGGTGGTTTCTTGTATCTCTTGTTCTTTGCTATTATCTGATTCTAGTTACTTATCTATTTGATTTAATTCTGTGATTTATTGCTTTCATAAGTGTAATCATATTGTTGGTTGATCCCCAACATATATTCTATGAATTCTAATTATTTCTGATTAGTTTTTACACAAGTCCCATCCATCCCCAAAGAGGAGTTTCAAAACTCCATTTCCATACCTCTACCTTAACCAAACCAAACACCTCACCCAAACTTCTTACCATCTCGCTAACTCCTCATATGACTCATTTCCAACCCCATTAGCCTATAAAATATCCTTCCTTGTACTCAAGAAAGCCTTCGATGAATTTTTGACTCCATTACCCCTAACAACATCAGTTATCCTACCTACATTAGTCACATTGCCACTACTGATATCGGTTACCCTATCGACGTCGGTGACTACCCTTTTACCCAAATCACCTTGAACCAACCCAAACTCTCTAACAAACCAAAATTATATTTTGCTTACTCTATGATAGTAACTGCTACACATAGGTTATAAAAAAGGAACACACAACTCTCTCTCTCTCTATGTCTCTCTCTCTCTCTATTTACTTTACTTTGTCATTTCATTTTTAAATCTTTGTATTAAATAGTGGACTATCATCCCTCAAGAAGTTTCTCACTTCCTAGAACAAACAAGTTGCTTGGCAGTCCACTCACCAACCTACTAACAAATATTTTGTGGTAATGTGTTCTTACTTACAGGTAGTCCTCCCTAGCCAAAGAGGAGTTCCTGATTTCATTTGGATATGGTACACACCAATTCAGGTACATATAATCACTAATCCCCAACCTTTCTTTCTCTATTTCTCACTTCTTAAATTTAATAAAAAATAATTGAAACATTTTTGGCGCGCCTAGTGGGACCCCTAGAGTTTTCCTTGGGTTTATTTTATGATTTTTAAGTGGTCATTTAAGTACATAGTAGTGAATTTGTCATTTCTTACACTTTCTCTCTCCTCTTATTTCTTAGAAAAAATAAAAAATAAAGAAAAATGCAATTTTATTAATTTTCTTATTTTAGAAGTAGTAAAGTGAACTCTTCTCTCTCTATCATTCTTTTTTGCTTTAAAAAATAAACTCAATATATGTTTCAAGTTAAAAAGAATTCTTTTCTTCTGCATGCATAGATAGGATAGTAAAAGTCATCCTTTTTTCCTATTCCTCTTTGTTTTCATTTGAATTAACACAATTTCAATTTGGGTTTATAACATATTGTATTTCATTCTTTATCTGTTGCATAATTAACACATCTAGTTAATTAAAGCATTATGAATGAATCATAGGTCACAAATGTTACACATCCAAACCGCAAACACAAAATAAGCACTTCAAACATACATGAGACAAGATCCATCATGATTTCATCACCTAGTGGATCACTTTACCCTACTCGGTTATTCTATTTGGACGTCGTTACCAAGGGAAGTGCCCACTCTATTCTCTGACAGATTATAAACTCTAGGAAAATGGTATATTTTGTCTAAGTGACCTAGGTTAGCTTCAGGCTCATGAAGTGGGGAGAGAAAGCTCTTGGCATAGGCTACATACTTAATCTAACACAGATACTTTTTGAAAATCAAAATTTACCTAAAACCATCCTTAGACTACTTTCTAGTACCTATAATAACCAATTCTTCTTCTCATTCTCTACTTAGGGCATAAGCCAACATGACAAATTAATCTCTAGTAGTTAATATTAGTGGTTACATGCTATTTTCCATTTTCTATATTTTTGAGTTTGTGAGGACGCTTCTTTTTTGATTCATGAGATCAAACCAAATTTGACAAATACAAAAATCAAATAATCTTTGAAACCTAGACTTCCTAAGTGTTTATCGCTCTCATACAAATTCTCTAAGACCTTTCAAACACCTAGATTTCACTCTCTAAATCCCAAAAACTCATTTTTTGCACTTTCTAGACTTTCATAGTGATCGATATCAGCTATATATAATCGACATTGGAAATTGCCCCAACTGACATCAGTCATAAGTGACCGATGTCAGTGACTATGTAAATTTTTAAATTTATAGTATGCCTTAAACAACATCTTCACATAGCCTTTTTAAATTTCCTTGAACCTCATTTACCTTCAACCTAACCTTAACACAGTGTATTCATACTGTTAGTGTATTCTTTTGCATGGTTTTAACACGACGCCAAGTAAAGACACTTGTTGATTACAAAATCCATCAACCACTTCCACGTTCTCCTTCTATTTCTAAATCCATAATGGAATAAGATATGGAAATAATGTCCATCCCCAATCAAATCCCTATTGTAGTTGTAGGCAATCAAGATTTCACTTGATTTCTTGATCATAATATAACCACCCTCCAACATTACCTTTCTACAAGACAAACTCAAACCTCTTTAGGTGACCTAATCCTTAGAATGCCAACATCATTGATGGTATCAAATTCAGTTTCAATTGGATCTTCCATGGTTACCCAAATGATCACATCAACCAATAACCCAATTGTGGATGATGTTCTAAGTGGAGCATCACCCACCATTCAATCTAACCTCTACCCTATCATAAATTTCTTACCTTCACAAGCATAAGGGGTGAAATCTATTTCAATCCCATTTCAGAGCTTGGTGGTACCCATCCCATCAAATCTTGCACCTGTTAACACCCAAATCATAACTCACCCCTCACCAAGCATAAATATGCCTTCCACTCAACCCATAACCACAAATCAAACCATTGTCCTTACTTCAGTTGGGTAAGCTCTATTTCTTTCTATGCCTTAACCTATGACTCACTTTCCTTATGTTGTGCCAACATAACCATAATAGTTAGTGTCATATATGCCTTTAACTTCATGTTCTCTTCCTTACAATGTAGGAGGTGTTTCTCAAACAAATCCCCCTCTCAAACTCATCAAAACTCTCATGGATAAAATGAGCAACCTTGAGACATTTGTATCTAGATCAAAGAATATTCTATCTTACAATCATATTTGTAATGAACCCATCCACCCTCTATACCAATTCATCCATACCCAAACCAATGGGAACTCCCAAAATTTACCCTTTTCCAGAACAAAGAGGATCCACAATAATACTTGTGAGCATTCAGACATGCTTGTTGTTTGATAGGACATGATGATACTCTATTACTTCACACATTCCCCATGTCTCTTTCAAGATTTGTTTTGGATTAGTATAGTTCCATCATGTGCCATTCACTATTATCCTTCACTGAATTCGTACAACTTTTCCTTAATCACTTATCCATTAATATCTCCAAAAAGGTTTCCATAACAAACCTTTATTCTATTTGGTAATTTTAAGATGAAGATATTATGAATTTTGATGCTCATTTGAGAGTTCTCATAAAACAACTCTCGGTTTCCTTGCCTCAACTTGAGCTCATTGAGATCTTCTATAGAGCATGTACAAAACATATTTCATCCACACTCTAGGTGAAAACTTTTTTCACATTCAATGAAGCTTTCACAATGACATGAAAGCTTGAAATCTAGGCCATAAATAAGGATAAGATCAAATTGCATAGTAAAAATTCTAATTCTAAATAAAATTATCCTACTTCATTTGAAAATTCCCATTCAAATAAAAAATCTAAAGGGTCTACAAATGTTATGGTTATGAAATCTGCTTCTTCTACAAGCACGACTCAACCCTCAACATAATCAAACCCTATCAACCCAACAAAGCTCTTTCAACAATAGTATGAGTAATGACAATATAATACTATTGGGGAGTCATATACCTCCATTTTAGAAAAGCTACTCAACCAAGGAGTTATCAACCTTCCTACCATCAAACCTCCAATCCAATTTGAGACTTATTGACTCATTCTAACATGGTTCAAAGAGGATGAGTTTTTCAGCTATCATCATGCCAAAAGCCACAATTATTGCAAAATTCTTAAAAATATTGTCCAAAATATGCTATCTATGGGTGATCTTATTTAAGATAATCCAAACACTCCCCCAAACTAGATTATGAACATATTCAAACAACCCTTCCCTAATGACCTACCCAACTGAAACATAGTCCACACTAATCCTCAAACTTCTTTAGATTACAGGATTCATATAGTTAATGTGATCTTTCCCTTAACCCAACCATGCCACAATAGGAGGTGCCTATTTTACCTACTCCTATCTCACAAATGGTAAAATTTGGTTTGACTCCACGTCCTCTTTCGTTAGAAGAACCTATTTATCCTCTTTTGCTTCCATGTGAGGAAGAGAAACCTTTACCACTCCCATTACCCCATGAGGAGTCACCAATTACCTTTACACTTACATCACCTACACTTTCAAAAAATGGAGATCATGCTTATCCTACACCTTAAACAAATAGTGAGAGAAATCCTTTATTACTTCCTCTTCAACCCATCAAATAAAGTGACTCATCCACTCCTATTTCACAAATAGATGAGTTGGATTTCTCTACTTTAACATTTGATGAATAAACCATTGAACCACCCCCAAACCAACCCATATTTCAATTCTTCTTACCCATGGAGGATATTACCTTGCCTATTCCTCACCCACATGTTGAAGGAATAATCATACCATTTATTTATTCCCTTGAGGAGCCCTCATCTCCTCATTCTCTACCTATTCTAGAGCAACATACTTCTTCATCTATAATTGAAGAAGATGATGCTATTTTGACTCTTTCCCATCTTTGGACAAAAATATTAGAGGAAAATAAATCTTGTATCTCTCAATCATCCAAAGAGAAACTGGTTGCACGCACACTAATGACATCTAAACCATTTTCACATTTACTAGAAAATCTTTAATTCCTTAACTCTAAGAAATTAGATCAAGCAGCATTTTGGGATCACCTTAAAATGCCATATCCAACATAGATAGTATCTCCCTTCATTGTTAACCCTCTCACAACCATTTATCCTAAGGTTTTTGATAAGGTGCATGTTTCTTCACCTAAAATTTTAGAAGCCTCCTCTTCTACTTCAGAGCCCTCCACCTCACATGCATCTGCCACATTGAAACAGATAAGATCTTTAGGTAAATGACCAATTTCTTATCTAGTTCATCCACATATGAAGTTAGATTTAACCCCTCAAAAACAAGGAGGTGTCTCTCTCCCTAAACCAAAGAAGAAAGGTAAAACCCCAAAACCTCACCAATCTACCCTTCTTCCACCTTCAACCTTTCCATCCATTTTGGGTCCACATCCCTTTACCTTGGTGGTAGTGTCACCAACCCATGTAAAACATAAAGCAACATTATATCCATTATTTCCATTACCACCTCATAAACATTTAACACTACCCAAACTTAAAAAGGTGGAAGTGAAAAATGTGGGTTCACCAACACCTAAAAGGGTGTCACACAAGACTACACCCATCACCACCAAACTCAAAAAGGTGTCCACTCCACCTATAAAAATGAGTGTTAACCCATTTCAAGGCTCCCAAATATTCTATCTATGTTATTTATTTCAAGAATAAACAATAACTCTTCCCCCCCATCAAACCATTTGATCCTCTTGGACCAAAACCATTATGGTTTAATGATTCACAAGTTTGTTTATATCATCATTCTTTAGGACATGATACTGAGAGTTACAAAGCTCTCACAACAACAATTCATCACCATTTAGATGTTGATTCTCTCTTAGGTGTTAAATTAGTTGAAACTCTTAACATTCAACTCTTTACATCCTTAATACCTCACAAAACCCACTTTCACATTAAATCCAAAGATGTTATTGTACCTTCTTTATCACCTCCTTCACCTATATTTCAAATTAACACGATCAATGTGACTACACGATCACACAATTAGAAAGACAAAAGAAATGAAAAGTTCTATACTCCATGGGTTTACCACTTTATAGAGGATGTCCTCTCTTCAAATCCTAAGATTTCCATCTTGGGTGTCCCACAATAGTCATCATCGGGAGTTATCCACAACTCCATGGTGAAGAAACTTCACCAATCCATGGTGAAGATGTCTCTATATGAGTTAATTTAAAAATCATCCAAATATCAATAATCTCTCATTAGTGCCTTATAAGTGGTTGAATTTCAACTTGAAGATGCTCAACCCCTTAAAGCCTTCATCAATTCTCTCAACACCATTTCTATGATCTCCTTTAGTGATTCAGATATCCCCTCTCAGCATCCTAAAGATCAAGATTCTACCCTCTTTATCACTACCTACATTGATGAAATTTGTGTCAAGAGAGTTATGATCGATGGGGGAGCTAGCATCAACATCATTTCAACCCATGCTTACAAGCAATTATCACTCCCTAACAATTGTTTGTCATAAATGGATGTAGTGTTACATTCTTTTAATGACTCTACTACTACAACTATTGGCACCATGGTCTTTCCCATCCATATGGGTCTTATTACCATTCATGAGTTATTTTATGTTATAGAGGGTGAATTCTAATACAACATACTTCTTAGGTGACCATGGATATGTGTTATGGCATGTGTACCTTCCACATTACACCATTTTTTTAAGTTTGAATACAATGGTCAAGTTCATGTCATTCCCATTGACCCACCTCAATTCAAGACATGTAACATGACCTATAGCCTAAATTGTGTTCCTATTCCTTTCAACACATCATCACCTCCACAACCCACTTATGAAGCCTCCACAAGTTCTGCTACCCTAGGCACACCTATACCAACTACATAGGTTCCCAACAAAGATCCCATGGAGGAAACCTTCAAGCAATTATCACTTGGTGAATATAATTTTGTAACTCTTGACATGTTCCATACCCCTCAAGAGTATGGAAAACCTCACATGAGTGCCAAATATGATCCCTTTATTAGTATGATCATCCCATATGGTCCACCCCATCTCAAAACCAACTTCACATATGGGGGAATTGGTCAATCTCTTGTCATGGGTAATTCTTCCTCTTCACCCCAAAAGTTTAACTGTGACTTTTCATTCTTAAGCAAACCTATATTTGTGTATAATTATCTATATAGGTGTGATTGGAAAGGTTTTGGCTTATGATGTTATGATCAAGGTGCTTAGACATCCATTCAATACCCTACCCATCAAACCATTGATAATGCCAAACAAATGCATGGCATTGGTTATGTTAACCCAACTCAATCTATTAATACTCCTTCTATTCCCATCATTAAAGAAATTGTATCTCCTTCCAAATCCTCTTCTCCACCATCACCTACTGAATTGGAGGTATCTATATCTCTTGATTTTTTCTTCAATAAATGTCATTTACTTGGGCCCCCTTACCCATCATCAGGGTAGGGAAACATGGTCTTTTCCTCTCATACATCCTCACATGATCAATGAGGATTATCCCATAATGAACACCATCTCTTGTGTAAATGATGATGACATTCTTACCTATATGGGTACCAATGATTCCTACATCAAATTATTGCTCCCTTCTGAGACACAAGTTATGTTAAATGAATCAACTATTGACATTAACTTTCTTTCTCATGATGACCCTCATATTCTTAAAATAGGCCAATATCTATATTCTTATAAATAAAATGACTACACCACATTTATCTATGACCATAGTAAGGATTTTTCTTGGTCCTACAAATACATTCTTGGTATTGATCCCTCAATCCTAACCCATAACATTGTCACTAATCATGATGCTAAACTAGTTAAGTAAATGCTTTGAAAAATGCATCCTTGTATTTCTCTCCTTGTCAAGGATGAGCTCTAGTGCCTCCTCTCCATTAAATTCATCCAAACTATTGAATACCCATAATGGGTTTCCAACATTGTACCTATTACGAAATTAACAAGGGGAATCCGTATTTACACTGACTACCATGATCTCAACCTTGCTTGTCTAAAGGATGACTTTCCTTTGCCAAGTATTGATCAACTTATTGATTTAAAAACCAGCCATGATATGTTATCACTTATGGATGGATTCTTAGGATACAATCAAATCCTAGTTTCCCCTGAAGATCAACACAAAACAACCTTTATCACCCCATGGGGAACTTTTTGCTATCAAGTTATGCCCTTTAGACTAAAAAAAACTAGTGTTACCTATCAGTGTGCCATGACTTATATCTTCCATGACCTCTTACACAAAATTATGGAGGATTTTGTCAATGATCTACTCAATAAATCTAAACTTCATCAAGATCACATGGGGGTCCTTAAAATCTTTTTTACTCACCCTCTTCAGTATAAATTTGAGTCAATCCAAAAAAGTGCATCTTTGGTGTTATTTCTAGAAATCTCTTGGGATTTATTGTCTCTCTTTTAGGTATTAAAGTTGACCCTAATAAGTTTCAATAAATCCTCAAAAGCCTCCACCAAACACACTCAAACAACTCTGCAACCTCCAAGGTAAACCCTAATTGATTCATCACTTTATCTATTGGCTATCGGATCATTGTCAACTTTTTCACCATCTTATCAAAAAGGAAATTACTTTCCATTGGGATAAAAATTATGAAGAAGATTTTGATGTACTCAAATGGTATCTCCTTTCTCCACTTGTCCTTATTCCACCTAAAGAGGACCAACCCTTCTATATTTATATCTTTTCAACTAACCATTCTTTAGGAGCTATGATATCACATAGGGATGATCACCACCATGAGCAAGCAGTCTATTACATAAGTTGAATGCTTATTGATTATGAAACTTGATACACTCATATTAAGAAGTTGTGCTTTCCTTTATTGTTTTTATCTTCTAAAAGATGACATTAACTCCTCAACCATAAAACTTATGGCATCACCCACATTGACCCTCTCAAATATATGCACTCTAAACCTTACTAAAACCAATGCATCACTCAGTGGCTTATGCTTCTAGTTGAATTTGATTCAGATTTCATCTAATAGAAGTCCATCAAAGGGAAAACCATCACTGACTAACTAGTTATCGCTCCTCTCCTTGATAGCCAACCTTCAAATCTCAAATTCCCTGATGAGTCTATTTCCATGATTTCTATCGATGATATCACCTATCAAATGATGGTGTTATTTGATGGGTCTAAATGTCAAAATGGTGGGGGAGTGGGGGTTATACTCATCCCTCTTAATGATGAGCTGATACCTTTATCATTTAAACCAGACTTTGACTACACCAACAACATGGCTGAATATGAAGCCTTAATTCTAGGGCTTCAAATGGTTATCTTCTTAAGAAACAAATACATAACCATTTTTTGTGACTCATAATTAGTTTTTAAATAGGTCAATGGTTCTTATCTATGTAATAATGAGACTCTAAAATGGTACAAGCATCATGTAGATACCTTATTAGAATCATTTGACCACTACCTTTTGTAGACCGTTCCTCTCTCAACCAATAAGTTTGTAGACACAATGGATTCTTTAGCCTTCCATATACCCTCTTCCTCCTCTTCCTCCAAAATCTATGACTATACATCACCTAAATTTTCCTTCTTATATTTCCTCCAACATCCTCTTTTTAGGGAATATCACTAATGATCCACATGACTTGTGGTATACTCAACTCATAGATTACCTCTCTTACTCTATTACTCCTCCTGACCTCTCCCATAATGCACGGTGTGTGTTTGTAAAGCATGATTCACATTACACTATGATAGGGGGACTTCTATACAAATGAGGTTTTGATGGTCTCCTCCTTCAATATCTCACTAGTAAAGATATTCATTTTTTTATTAAGGAGGTTCATGATGGGATTTGTGGTGGTCATTTTAATGGTCACGTAATTTCCAAACATCTCCTTCACCTTGGTTGTTATTGGCCTACACTCTCTCATGATTATACTGACTATGTTAGATGTTGTCTCAAATGTCAACAACATGCCAAATTATTTCATGTTCCTAGTCAAGCTTTACAAATTGCTAAGGACTTTTGACCCTTCTCTCAATGGGGTTTAGACTTAATTGGTGAGAATAACCCCCATTCCTCTCTTTGTCACTGATCAATCCTAACAGTAATAGAATACATCACTAAGTGAGTTGAGGCCATTCCTCTCATATCCACTAAGGTTGATAAAATCATTGAATTTATCAACCATCATATCATATGATGTTTCGGTGTACCTTACAAAATCATAACTGACAATGGTAAGTCTTTCAAGAATAGGACAATCTAGCAACTTTGTGATGCCTTTGGTATCAAACTCAGCTTCTCTTCACCCTATTTCCCACAAGCCAATGGGTAAGCTAAAGCCTCTAACAAAACTTTGACCAAAATCCTTATGAAAGTGGTTAATGCTGCTAGTAAGGATTGGCACATTCACATCCCCTATGATTTATGGTTTTACTGTACTATCATTTGCACTTCTACATGAGTTACACATTTCTCCTTGGTCTATGCGATGGAAGATTTTTTACCCCTTGAATTCCAAATTCCTTCTCTTAGGATTTCATTATAAAACATTCTAATTAATGATGACTTTTACCAAGAATGTTTGGTTCAACTTGAGCTGCTTCATAAATGATGTCTTGCAACTCTTAACCATCTCCACATCTACCAAGAGCGTATCAAACATGCCTATGATAAAAACCTTAAAGAGTGTGATTTCAATATTAGAGACCTCATCTTAATGGAAAATCAACATGTGACTAACTTGGAAAAGAGAAAATGGGTCAAGTTTGTTCCCAATTGGTTAGGACCCTTCATTATAACTCATAAATATGGCTCTAGAGCTTATCACTTGTCTTCTCTCAAAGGATGACCATAACCTAAACCTCTAAATGCATTGCATTTATGACCATTCTTTTGTTAATTAAATGACACTTTACCTTATTTTTAACTTAAGCTCATCCCTTGAGCAAAACCACTATATTCATATTATTTTCACCTTACCCTTATTCCTCCACACTTAGTTAACCTATGAAGTGTTTTGGTTTTTTCCCAAAATGTGGAAAACCTATAAGCCTCTATAGACTTGTCCATGACTAAATTAGCAAAAAGACTCAAAAATTCAAAAGCAAAAGAAAATAATGTGGGATACATCAAATAATCCAAATCATGCCTATCTCTTAAAAAAGTAGACTTTTCCATTGAAAGACAGCTACATTCAAATAAACTACTCCCTTGAAGGACAACTATTAAAAACTAGTAAAATAAAAAAGACTAGACTATACCCTTGAAGGATGGATAAGTCAACAAACTACTATCAAAGTCAAATATGATTTATAAGCTTCCCTATTGATTAACTTCATCCCATTGTGAGCTTCCCACATCAATCATCTTACACAAAAAAAGCAAAAACAAAGAAAAAAGGAAAAAACAACACAATAACTTTATGTCATGGACTTGTCTATAGTCACTCTTGGGCAACCCAAAAATGGGGAATAACACTATTACTCCAAAGGTTACGCTAACTTACTAATCCTATTCCATTTTACACTCTCTTTCCCTCAAAAACACATTTTCAAGGGACTTTGAGCTTACTTAACACAAGGCAATAACCACACTTTTCTAACTAACAAATGGTCAACTAATGCAATGCATAAAAAAGGTTTAAAATTTAGAGCCTATTTACATTATTATTTTGGTTTGTGTCAATAATGAGCACCTTATATCTCTTTTTTAGCTTTCACTTCACATTTTGAATTTTATTATATAGATACATTTTCCAATAGAATAACTCACCATCTCAACTCATAAACATAACAACTCTAAATCCTACACCTACCCCAAAACCAATGCCTAAAACCAATCATTTCTAGTACATACCATCACATTTATGGGATAATTATAAAAATGCAACATGGCCAACATTCTCCTAACTAACAATACATATTAATAATGTCACAATGCCCAAAACCATCACTTATGCATACACCATCATATATGGAAAATGCAAAAACCAAACAAACATGACCAACACATTCATTTCTAGTATATACCATCACATATTTGGGACAATACTAAAAATACAACATGACCACCATTTTCCTAACTAACAATAAATAGTAATAATTCCACAATGCCCAAAAGCATCACTTATGTATATACCATCACATATGGAAAATAAATAAATCAAACAAACATGATCAACACATCAATTTTTAGTATACACCCAATCAAATATATGGAAGGTACTAAGAATGAAACTTAACCATCATTTTCATAAAAAACAATAAATAGGAAACAAACCAAGACCAAACCGCTCATTTTTAATTTGAAACCAATCACATATATTGTAAATACTAAGAATGCACCTGAACCACAATTTCCTAAATACCAATACATAGGAAATAAACCATGACCAAAACATCCATTTTTAGTATAAAACATCACATATGGACCATGCTAAAAATAGAAATTAATCAAGCATATACCATTTCACATATGGAAAATGCTAAACCTTTATCTTATAAACACAACCATTTCATTTTATGCATATACCATCACATATGGGAAAGCTAAACATGAAAATTTCATCTACTATGCATATGCCATCACATATATGGAAGTGATAGTAAACCAACATCATTATTATATCAATATCATCAACATTCATCCAAAACCATAAACATATACATGACAATAAAATTTACATCATCATCACATCAAATAAAACATCTCATCATATGTGTGTGTGTGTGTGTGTGTGTGTGTGTGTGTGTGTGTGTGTGTGTGTGTGTGTGTGTGTGTGTGTGTGTGTGTGTGTGTGTGTGTGTGTGTGTGTGTGTGTGTGTGTGTGTGTGTGTGTGTGTGTGTGTGTGTGTGTGTGTGTGTGTGTGTGTGTGTGTGTGTGTGTGTGTGTGTGTGTGTGTGTGTGTGTGTGTGTGTGTGTGTTGAATCAATATACATCATATACAAATATCAACATCTCTCATCTCTCTCTCATATATATCTCACATCATCAGCTCATAGGCTAGTATATATACAAAAAATGAATAAATATAAAAATATCTCTCAAAATCAAGATAAACACGACCTCCTCAAAATCATGGTAGACATGATGAGGTGGTGTCACCACTACCCTCTCCCTATCTCCATCTCCATGCACTAGAACCTAAGGTCCATATCTCTGATCGCTCCTACTCCCTACACTCTGCAAATCTAAGAATTTTTGGAAACTCATGGATCACCCTCTCATAGTATGAAATTTCATCTAGTGCAATGTTGTATCTCATAAGAGATACAGTCTGTGGAGGACCCATGGCACTTACCTATCCTACTACCTATATTATTTCCTGTGGAGGTGGAGGAACAACTACCAATGCCCATGCAACTGACCTCAACTGATCTCTCTCTACTATCAATGAGGTCACTCATCCTTGTACAATGGCCACTTGAATCTAAAGATGGTCCACCTGACCATATAAACCTGGGACCTCTACCTATGAGGAATCTTGTGAAAGGACTACAATATCTCTCTCTTATATGACCATGTACTTAGCATATAATTTTATATCCGTCTCTAGAACTATAACATCTCTATCTTGCATGATCATATCTCTCACTTGAATAGTAGTATCTCTAACCTATAATGTCATATGTCTATCTTGAATCATAGCATCGCTAACCTGCATAGTCATATCCCTCTCTTATATAGCCACATCTTTTGCCTACAAAGTAGCATCTCTCTCATGTACCAAACCTTGCATCTATGGAGCTAGCCTCCTCATTGGCACAACTACATGTAGGCCTACCCACCATGCTTGGTATGCCCTAGTGTATCCAACATCAACCACACCTACACCTATCGATAGATCCTTAAAATCAGGTCTATCTATCACAAATGGTAAAAGGAGTGGTACCTTGATATCATCATGCTTGTATTTAGGGAAAGTTGGTGGAACATCTTACACAAGGTTGAACTATCTCCTGACTTGTGCTATAGGTATCATCTCAAGCTCCCCTACTCTCTTTCCTCTAACCCATAGTGTGCTCTACAACCCAATTAGCTCCTCCCGCTGACCTCTAAAAATTTGATACATCAAGTAGGGGTGCCATATAATATCTCCTAGACTCAATCCATCTAGTATTCCTCTATAGTGCATGACATCTTATACAACACCATCAACCCATGTCTGTGCCATGGCCTCTCACCATCATTTTAACCTAACTCTAAATCCTACTCTAATCATGGATTGTAGTCCCAGTGTCCATGTAATTATGATGTGCTCATACACCCAATAATGTAGTAAGTTCCCAACACATAAAATGTAGCATCTATGTAGATGCAAACCCCACAAATATCTATATAATTGAGCCAAGTATATAGGCTCCCATGCAAAAACTATCCTCTAATCTATCATCTAAGCCAAGACCCCTATCAAGGTGATCAAAAATCTGCCACCATTTACATCTAGTAGTACATACACCATGATGTTGATCATCATCAAGATGTTAAGATGATGTTCCTCTTCATTGAACAAAAATAGAGGCTCATAATTAAATGATGCTAAGTGATATGTAACCTCACTCACAAGCTCACCAAACAATGACACCATATGGATGTCATGCTCCTCCCTCACATACATAGAATGTTGCTCACCTTGTAGCGGTAATCTAAGGATCTTATATACATCCTCTAGTGTGACTATCATCTCTCCATTTGGTAGGTGAAAGGTGTTGGTGGTATGATCCCATCTCTTAATCAGCATGATCATCAAGTTGACATCTCAAGTGACTTGATAATACTACAAATATTCACCAAGACAAACTACATCCATGTGGTCCCACTCATCTAATGACACATCTCTCTTGATCCTAGTCAAGAGTGTTGGATGATGGTCTATTAGGGTCAAATCATGCCTCACTGGAAACCACAAACATACAAAATTAATCAATAGACTTTTCTCACCACTACCTTAACCATTTTCCCTATCCCATGGGAGAACTACATTGGCCTGAGGCCCTTTTGGGCTATGTAGGCAACACTAAATAGACATAGGGTCTTCTAGGGCTAGCTCAACCATCTACCCACCTAACTATCCAACCTATCCCTTTCTACCTAAGGCCTTATGACCTATCTCTCTTAAACTAGGCCTTTTAGCATATCTCTCACTATTCAACTAAGCTAAAGCTACTCTATGACACATGATTTGCCTATTCCTTAAGGCCTCATGTGTTTTTAACTTTTTTCTCCCCATTTTTACTTTAACAAGGCCACTGATGTTAGTCACTTACCGACTGACATCAGTGTTTAGACTACTGATGTCAGTGCACAACATGCCAACATCAGTGCCTTTGCCATTAATATCAATAAGAAGTCCTTAACCAATGTTGATGGACTGACACTAACATTTGTGACTATTTTAGCTCTAGGGTTGAATCCCTACCATTACACATTTCTAATTTTAACCCTAAACTACCGTAAAACCCACCCCACTACCCACCCACTACTCACTAAAAACTTATTACACCACCCACTTAACTCAAATCAACAAAATTACCAAAAAACACAAAAGAATAGTTTAAATGACCCTTCCTCATCTCTCTACCTCCACCAAGCTAGGATGAATGGTGCCTATGCTACCACACCTTTAGTTGGGTCTCCACCTTATCCCACCATTTGCTCAATTTTTTTTGTCTTTTTCTTATACTCTGACCAATAAACATGCAAATTAAATTGGTCATCCACCTAGCCCCTTTTTGTTAGGCTTAGTCAACTTACAACATTAGCCATTTGTGCCTTAGGCCATCGACATTGGCTACACTACCACTAACATCAGTATAACACTCCTGACATTGGTACCATGTAATAGTATTTTAATGCTTGCAAAGCATTTTTATAGTCTCTTATTCATTCTAGGGCAAGCTTACACATACCTTGCCTTTACAAACTTGACCATGGGGATCATTTTCATCTCTACTTATACAAACTATTACCCAAACACATGTTTCATTATGTAACCACTCATTACATCTGAGTTTGGTTTCTTGATCATTGATGCTATCTAGAACATGTTGATAATACTTTACATGTATGAGTGTCAATTTATTTGGATCACCACTAACTAATCCTATCACTTATGACCTATTATGTTTTTAGGGGTACTTCTTACCATAAATACCTAGAACACATTTGACTACTAAAGCTATAGTTTTAGTTGATCCTACCTTCTCAGCTATCACTAACAAGCTATGCATTGGTAACTTTAACCAAAAATCCTCCATGACCACACCTACTTTCAACTTATCAACACAACCTTTTAGTACTATATCACCATAACATCATCTCTGCACTACTAAACCATAACCAACCAATCTTATTTACTCTTTGTCAAATCAGTCACCAATTTTGGGTTTTTCCTAATTAGTTCTCATTTTGAGGGGGAGGATATCACACCCCATTCCTAGAACACTCAACTTTCATTTTTATCTTGCAACTTGCTAGCATAGCTTACCAAGACAAAAAATGGCAAATGTAGACACCAAAATTATGTTACACAAGTGTATAAAATGTTGTGTTAAAACCTCCCTTAGACCCCCTTTATAAAAAATATTCCTAACCCATGCCTTTACCCCATATATTTAATTAAGTAATTAATTGAGATCAATTGAATATTCCATATGCTACCTTATCTAGCCACCTTGCCCCAAGATCAATTCTCCCCTTATGAGTCACCACTAGACTTGGTCTCCCACAAATAACTAATTCTTACCCTATAAACCAATTTCTAACTAATTACCTTATACCCAACCTTGCATATTGACCATTTATTAATGGGTGTCACACTTGGTGAAGAAAAATAGAAGGAGCCAAAAATATCCCTTTTGACCTATTCTTATGCCACCAACATTGGTTAACCCTCGATCGACATCGATCAACCTGAAACTGATATTAGTGGGATCACTAACGTTGGTTAATCAAGCAACATTCTAAACCTGTTTTCCCCCTAAAAATATTCTCTCTCAAGTAGAAACTCACTTAAGAGATTTAAAGCACTCTTAACAAGATTTTGGTGATTATCCACTATAACCAAGCTCATAATTTCTTTGTACCAATCAAATCTTGAAACAGAATTGATCCATTATACAAAGACCTCAAACTATGATGAATAGGCAGCACATACTCATCTTCATTTAGTTAGTCACCTTAATAAAGATTTATCAAGACTATTTATTTAGGTACTTATATTATTTAAGCATCCCTATATTCCATGTATTCTAATTATTTCTGATTAGTGTTTACATAATTCTCATCCATCCCCAAGGAGGAGTTGTAAAACTCCTTCATCTCCATACCTCTACCTTAACCAAACCAAAATCCTCACCCAAAATTATTACCATATCTCTAACCCCTCATATGACTCTTTTCCAACTGCATTAACCTATCAAATATCCTTCCCTACACTTCAGAAAGCCTTCTATGAATTTTTGACTTCATTACCCGTATCAACATCAGTTATCCTACCGATCAATCACATTGCCACTACTGACATTGGTTACCCTACCAACGTTGGTGACTTCCCTTTTACCCAAATCACCCCAAACCAACCTGAATAGCCCTCTAATAAACCAAAATTATATTTTGCTTGCTCTATGATATTGATTGCTATACATAGGTTATAAAAAAGGTACATGCAACTCTATCTCTCTCTACTTTACTTTGTCATTTCATTTTTAACTCTTTGTATTAAATAGTGGAATGTCATCCCCTAAGAAGTTTAAGCAAGTTACTTGGCAGCCCACTCACCAACTTACTAACAAATATTTTATGGTAGTGTGTTCTTACT
Source organism: Torreya grandis (assembly GCA_037957365.1). Classification (NCBI taxonomy): domain Eukaryota; kingdom Viridiplantae; phylum Streptophyta; class Pinopsida; order Cupressales; family Taxaceae; genus Torreya; species Torreya grandis. The sequence goes on from JARHVA010003567.1 coordinate 1,823,014, forward strand.
TGTAGGTGGTCCTCCTAAGATAAAGAGGAGTTCCTAACTTCATTTGGATATGGTGCACACCAATCTAGGTACAGATAATCACTAATCCCCAAACTTTCTTTCTCTATTTATCACTTCTTAAATTTAATCAAAAATAATTGAAACACTTAGATAACATGTCCTTAAGATGTGAATAAGTGATTTTGGGAAATCTTGATTCCCTTAATATGTTTATTCAATGTGTAGGTATAATAAAGGAGATGGATATGGATATGGTGGTTGTGGCTCTACTGAGAGGAATAAATGATTTAATTCATGTTGTATATATGGGATCAACCCATATATATGTTAGATGAGAGACTCTTCTCAGTTAATATGTGCATTTTCCTCATATATACAAGGAGAGTGTACTATAATTTACACATGACATGGAGGAGATGAAACAAGGAAAAATAAATTAGTCCAAAGCTGACATAAAGAGTTTGATAAGTGAAGAGGAGTGTCTAAAAAAATAATGGTATAATGAAAGAGGCTTTAGGAAGTAATGTAAGTAGTCCTATTCTAGGTCTACTACACTAGGTATTCTAGGTCTCGTTAAGGATTTGTAACCTCCTTGTACTTAGTTTGATTTAAATTATTACCCTTTATGACTTCCTCAAGATTTCTTACCTATGTTATCCACATCAATTAACTCATTTAACCTATTCTCTATTTCCAAATTTGTAAAAAGTTTACAAATAGGGCTTCTAGGAAATCTTGTCCTTCACTAGGTTTGTAACCCTATTTGATGAATATAGTACTCAAAAATTTACACTCTAAAACCTTAATAGGTTCCTTTAAATTTTTTACATGTTATCTTTATTAAAGATTAAATTATTACCTTCCTTTATACTGATTATTATAAATATATAGAAAACATGTCTTTTACACCTTTTCAAATAGGCCTTATACACAATAATTTGTCATCATCTCAACTAGATCTTAGAATCTAACTCAGATAATTAATGATTTAATAGATTTCTTCCACATTTCTTAATGATTTCTCACTAAATATAAAACTTCAACCTTTCTTATCTATCATTATTTCTCAAGAACATGAAACTCTATCTTTTTAGGTCTTGTACATAGACTTGTAAACTGATCAATTGGATATTATTTGAGGTATAGAGGTTATAAACTCTTGAAAACACATTGAAAAATCCAAAAATATACTACCTTACCTTATTAATAGGTTTCAAACCCTCTTTATTATTCATTTTTGAGTTATAATCTCCTTTATAACTCTCAAATAAAGTTTAGAATTTAACACACACACTTTTTGACTGATATCTAAGAATTTATCTTTCTGCATGTACTCTCATTTCATGAAATATCTTATAAAACCACAAAAATATCCTCTTTTATAATTATAAAAATTTTCATCAACTTCTAATAGTTCATTTACAAGATATAGTGATATTAGTATGTTAAAACCCTAGGGTGGGATTTAAGGTCTACAACAGACCTGAGAGCTAAAATATAGATGAATTTTAGGATATAATAACTTTTAAAGGCTATTTTTACCTTAATTAATACATAAGTAATTTTCTCTTACTCTTTCAATTATCTTTAAGCCTAACAAACACAAAATTATGTGGAAATTATTCTTCTCTTAGACTATGATAAATAAAACCCTAGTTTTCAAACCTCTATAGACTCAAAATCATTATAAGAGCATAATAAAAAATCAAAGATAATTCAAGAATATGTAACTACACATTTATAGTGTTTGAAAATACATCAAAGATCATGAAAATGTTTATTTTATTCATATATGTTTCAACTGATGCATAAAAACTCCTGATGACTATGACCAACCTCCACACAAACCTAGAGACCTGCAACCATTGCCTCTCTATTCATTCTCTTCAGTTTTTATTCTCCTTGATTGATTTATTATAAACTTATAATCACATTCAATGTCTCTATATAAATTATATATTTTAATTTATATTTTACTATTTGAAGGACTCATGTCAAAATCCTCTATATGTACAACTAATTGACTTACTAACTTATGACTTAACCTTATTTGGACTAAACTAAGGTGTACATGATCCTTAATTATTTAAAATAATTGAAGGTAAGTAATAAGACTATATTATACCCCCTTTACAACATAACATCACCTAGTTTACCAAACATCATGATAAAACCTTTTAATACGCATTTATAATTTTGAATATTTGAATTTGTTATTTTGGAGGGAAACTTGAAACCATTCTAAAATGACTTATATAAAATGGCGATGAAGTATTTAAATGATTCAAATACCTAAAAACAAATTTATATTCTTAAATAAGTTCTACCAAACCAAATCTTAACTGATAAAAATAAAATTTTCATTAACTTTGATGATACTTGTGCATCATACTCCTCAAGTGGGAAAAATTAGAGCTCCAACTCAAATTAAGCTTCTTAATTATCTTCAAATTCTTGTTTCTATTTCCTTATTGTATTTATCTTTTTCTTCTCTACTTATTCATCTTTTCCTACCATCCAATTTCTCTCTTTCTTATTTATTGATCCTCTTTTCTAATTTTCTCTTTCCTTGTCTTGCTTTGTTGTATTTGTAATTTAATTCCTACCTTCATAATATTCACACTCCTTTGTAGTTTTTTAATTTCTCTATCCTCCATTACTTTTTTCTCTATTTCCTTTTTATCATAATTTGGGTATAAAGTACTATTTTCAATCACATTCTTGCTTTTGATTCACAACCTATTCCTCTTGACTTTGTTAAGGTATGCTCATATACTCCATATTAATTTATTCATTTGGAAATGTTTTTCATTTAGTCTTCATGGGCTTGAAAAAATGAATAACACCATGAAAATACATAAAAAATTACTACCAAGTAATGAATATACTCACCTTGCCATTTCCTTCTTTAATTAGCTTCTTGTGGTTTTTTCTTTTGTAGTTTGGTTTCCATGTAACTTGATTGTTTTTGCTATTCCAAAACTGGATTGAACTTACTTTTTCTTGGAATAATATTCTCCTTCATCAAACATACTTTCTTTTCCAAATTGTCTTATTCCTAATGAGTTGATTTTTATTATCATTTCCTTATTCTAATTTGAGTTAATATGCCTTAACTCTTTTTTTCTATGTTTTGTTGCCATAGTCAACAACATTCTTAGCATAAATCAATTCATATTTAGGAGACTCAATGGTTTATTCAAGGATATTATGGTTCTCCACATCTTCTCTCTTTTTTATGTTCTTCTTAAGTTTCTTAAAAAAAATTCTTGATACTCCTTCCATATTTATTGACTCATTACCCTTAGCTTTATCATGTCTTCTTGGTCCACCTTGTTGTTATGACCTCTTCTCATCCATGGTTTAGTTAACCATGGCTTCTTAATCACTTGGCCTAAATTTTGTTACCTTTTATTTTTGGTTCTCTTTAAGTTGCTTCTTAATCACTCTTTTATTCCCTTAAAATATTGATTATCCACACTTTTCATTTTATCTTCTTGCACATTCCTATGCATTGCTTGTTCTTTGTCATATATATATATATATATATATATATATATATATATATATATATATATATATATATATATATATATATATATATAAAATTGTTCTTCTTGGTACATAGATTTTTCCATCTCCTTCCATCTCTATGTCCTAATTTACAATCTACTTACAATGTCTTTGAGGATTTTTCTCATCTTTTTCATCTTTATTATTTGTATCATAACTATCATATAACCTAAACTCTACCTCCTTCCTATCACACACCTACTCTTTGCCATGTTCTATATTACCTTCATCTCTCTTGATTGCTTCACTTGGTCCTGCCTCATTCGCTAACCTCTCATTTTTCCTTTCATCTTCTTGGTTGAGATTTATTCTTTTCTTTCATTCTTGATGTTTCACCTTTGTAACCAACTCTTTATGGTTTATTAAAATCTTGTATTCCTTATTCTTTTCAATTTTTGATGCCTCAAATTATAAATTAGCTTCAATAGTCTACATACCTATAATCACACACTTAAACATAATATTAGAATCAAAACATTGAGGCCTAATTGCCTCTTCAATTTTCTTCTTGGGTTACTCTTCTAGTACACTTATCATCTTTTTCCAATTTTTGACTTCTTATTGCTTCCTTATCTATTATAAAATATTATTTATTGGCCACCTGACCACTGTGTTCATTTTTATAAATAAACCTTGTTCTAATTGATTGCATTCTTCCAAACATTTCATTAAAACTACTACAACCTAATTTATTCCATCTATCTCTTCTTGATTATTTACTTATTTTCTCAACTCACTCTTTTTATTCATTTGGTTCTTTTATTTTAATATCCCTTACATTTATCTTATTTTTATTTTTCTTATTCTTGTGACTCATCAAAATTATCTACTTGGTATTTTGACACCTCCAAATTTATTTAACCTTGGACATATCCAAGTCTATTTCACCTTGGATTCGTTCCTTTTGAGCCTCA